>PVJA010000625.1:0-159981 GCA_004027025.1 Myocastor coypus | reverse complement strand
TTTCTAAGCAACATCAATAGGGAGGTGGGTCATGCCCACACACTGTACTCTGTAGAACGATTGTGAGGACAATATGCAATATGTCAACTTTCAAAGAAAAGAAAGGGGAAAAGAAAAAAAAAGTAATGTTGATTTAGAAGGGTTAATGTTTAATTGTTTGATCAATCTTATATACCTATATGTATTAATCTAAACTGATTTGATGATGAAAATATGTAATATAACCATTGTTAAATTTAAACAATAAAAAATTGAAACTTAAAAAAATAAAAATTAAAAAAAAATAGAATGCTCATGCAGTTTTTCACCTTTATCAATATGGTGAATTATGTTGCTACTCTCTTGTGCTAAATCATAAAATATACTCTTAGATGTAGTTTACTAATATCGAGTTTAATTTTACAGCTATATTATAGGAAAGATTATAGTCATAAATTTTAAATTTTATTTTCATTGTTAGAATTTCTAGTATGTTACTTCTGTAAAACCAACTGAAAAATGTTCTTCATCTCATTCCTGAAAACATTGTGTAAATTTGGTATTAATCTCCTTTAAGTATTTAATGAAATTAATGAATGAAACCATCCAGGCCCAGAGATTTTATGTTAATGTTTGTGAATATAATTCAATAATTTGTCATTCTATTTAAGCTTTTAATTTCTACTGATAACATTTATTTTTAAGAACATACACAAGAAGATCACTATGATTCTGATCTGTGTAGTGAGACCCTGTAGGTCCTATGCTAAATACATACCAAATAAGTAAATAAATAAATAAATTAGGTTAAAATTATTTTGTAAAAAAGCGCTGGTGAGAATAGCACAGCAGACTAAGCACATGCTGATATAAGCGCGGGGGCCAGGGTTTGATCTCTGGCACCTCATGCCACATGGTCCTCACCTGGGGGTGCTCTGAGCCAGTGATGGAGTCTGGGCATGGTAGGTAGCACAGGTCTGTAATCATCAGTAGAGAGGCTGCATAGGGAGACCCTGCACAAAAAAGTAAGAAGAATATAATAAATTTTATGTAAGCACAAATTAATTGACATAAAATTATTCATACTTCTTATTTTTATGTTAATGTTTGAAGTGCTTTAATGAATTTTTGTATTTCTATTATGAATAATTAAGATATTTTCTTGTCCCTAATTAGCCATACTTTTATCACTTTATTATTTTCAAAGAAACAGTTTCTAACTTTGCTTACTTGGGGTCATGTGTCTATATTTTATTCTATTTACAGTTGCTTTTATCCTTGTTTCCATTTTCTTCTTTGGTTGTCTCTCCACACTGAACATGAGAACATTAATTTTATATTTGTCCATTTTCTAATATGTCGCCTAAATTCTTGAAATCTGTTATAATAAATGCTAAGCTGTATTTTACACATTTCATCATCTGTTTACATTGTCATTTAATTTTAGTCTTTAATGTCCCATGTGATTTATGTCTTATCCCTGAGTTATTGAAAATTGTCTTACATACTTTCTTGATGCTCAGAGGTTTTCTTCATAATATTTTCATTCTTAATGGAATATCCACATGGTTTGAAAACACAATTTACTTATTTCTGTTATATAATATGTATTGATTAGCTTATTAAAAATGATACATGTTCACTTGAAATTAATATGTATTCTTCATTGGGTACACTGCTCCCTCGGTGTCAATTTGCATCCATTGGTTGATCGTTGTAATTTGTGCTTTTAATTACATTCTATATCCTTAGTGATTTTTGCTCTAGAGGTTCTATGAGTGGAGATCGTGAATTTCATTATAATTCTGCTATGTAACATCTTTGTATTTCCTCTTGGTTCTATTTCTTATTCATATATTTTAATGATATAAAATTACACAATGTAAATTTGAGCATTCTGAATTGAACAATTCATTACCTTAAATACATTCACAGTGTTGTTCAATTGCTTCCATTTTCTTGTTCCAAAATATTTTATCATTATCTTCTTAATACAACTCCTAAGTAAAATAATTTATCTATTAACTGATTTTTCCCTGTCTATACTTCCTTCAGACTCTTCTATTAACATGTATTCCCCCCATGGAGTTTTCTTTTCTTGATAATTTATTTAAATTGAATGATCAAGCCGGGTGTGGTGGCGCACGCCTGTAATCCCAGCACTTGTGAGGCTGAGGCAGGAGGATCAGTGTTAGTTCGAAACCAGTCTGAGTTACAAGAGTGAGCGCAAGGCCAGCCTGAACTGCATAGTGAGACCCTGTCTCAAAAAGCCAAATAATAATAATAATAATAATAGTAATAATAATAATAATAAATGAATGATCATTTTCCCCTTACTATGGTTTATTTTGCTAAGAAGATTCTGTGATACATATAGACAGTTAAATAATATTCTATTATAAATGTTTGGTATAGCTAATTCACCTAATCATTTATTCATATATGGAATTTTTACTGTTGTGAATAGTTTTGATTTGAATATGTTGATATGAATATTTGAATACCATTCACTGGATATATTTTTCTTTATTTTGGTTATACACCTAGGACTATATCATTATGTAGTCTTTTCATATGTAGTTGTTTGAGAAACTACTAAATTTCCTTTCACAGTGGTGAATAATTTGTATTCTTGCCAACATGATAAAGACTTTAATTTCTGTACAATCTAGCTAAAATATTTTTTTTACCACTTTGAAAGTATTATCTACCTGGTGAGTGTGAAGTGATACCTCATTACAATTTTTATTTCTATTTCTCTTAGTGACCTGGAATGTCTTAGAATTTTTGGACTTTTAGTACATATTCTTAGTACATAATGACTGTATTCTCTGTAAGGAATTGGAGCATACACAGAACAGTTTTCAACTCTTTTTGTTCCTTACATTAGCATTGCCATTTCTCTTTTTTTCCAGTGATGTGTTTTTCAGTTTGTGCTTGATACACTAAGTTTTTTCATATAAAATAAGTCATATAATATTCAAGTTTGTAGGTCTGTTTTAACTCACTTAATATTACTGTCTCAAAGTTCACCCATTTTCCTACAAATGATTCAAGCATGCTTTCTTTATGGCAGAATAGTACCCCACTGAGTATAAATGCATAGGCTTTTAAAATTCATTCTTTTGTTGCTGGACATTTAATACGCTTTCAAGATTTCCTCTAGTATGAATTTTGCTGTATTAAAAATAAATATGCATATATCACTGTGCTATGATGACTTTGACTTTTTGGATGATATGCAAAAGGTAGTAGTTTGGTTCAAATGGATTTTCTGGTTTTAGTTTGTTTTGAGGAATTTCCATATTGATTTCCAAAGTGGTTGTATGTACACTGATGCTCTTAATGGTTTGTATCAGGTTGTGCTTGACCAACAGTGAAGAAGAGTTTCATTTTCATTTTTACTGCAGCTTTTGTACCGTTTGTTACAAGGTTTGATAATCATTCTTTCTAGAGTAGAACCTCAGTGCTGTTTAAATTTGCATTCCTCAAATGGTAAGTGATGTTGAACATTTTTTTCATGTACTTATTTATGATTTTCTCTTTTTCATCTGACAGGTGCACGTTCACTTTAAATGCTCAATTTTATTGGGTCCTTAAATTTAAAGAGTCTAATTTTGTTGTTGCAGCTCTTTATTTGTCCCAGATACTAATTTATTGTCGAAAACAAATGGATCAAAAATTTTCACATTTTGTAAATTGTCTCTTCACTCTGTTGGTGGTTTTAAGTGATCTACAAAAGCTGTTGAATTTAATATTACACCATTTGTGGAGTCTTAGTAATAGATCTTGTGCAGCTATGGGTTTTGTTCAGAAAGTATTTGCATACATCTATGTCTTCAAGAATTTTTATCTATTTCTCGATGTGGTAATTGAGGTCCCTCCACTCTGCTTACATTTGCCTAATCAGTCACTTTAGTCTGCTGAGCTATCTTGCTGGCTCCAAATTTATTTGTTATAGTAAGGCTGGTTAGTCATGTAGTAATGGGGATCTAACTCAGGCCTTGCTTGCCATGCAAGTGCTTAGACCTCTGAGCAATCTTTCCAGCTCAGACCACTGAGCTATCTACCCAGCCCTCTTTCCTTATATCTAGTTCTTTAGTTTGAGTTTTTAAATTTTAGCTTAGCGTATGTATTGGTCAGGGTTTTACTTAGAGGCACAGAATAGATATAATATAAGGAATGGATATTAACACCAAATATACAATCTATAAGAAATTGTAAGATTGGCTTACAATAGCCACAGAGTCAGATGAGGAAGCACGCACAGGGTGTCTGCACGCTCCGGACTGAAGAATTCAATCCCGAGGCCTGCACTTCACTGCAGTACTCCGTGTAAGTTTCTGTCGGCTGATGGGTCTGCAATGGAAGACTGAAGTGTCTGTAGATGGACGCTGAAGAGTCTGCGACGGATGGCGAAAGATCTAAGCTGGAGGCCGAAGAGTCTGCACTGCAAACCAGACGATGAAGTCCAGTTTCAATGCGAAGACCGAAACTTCTCTGACCAAGTGAAGTGTTGACTCCTCCTTCAGCCCTTTAAAAAGTCTTTTTGTGCTCAGTCATTCTGACGTGGGCTCATTGCGCCCTAGGGTGGAACCAATCATACCCCAGGACAGGCCCTTGATACCGTTCTAGGGAGAAATCCACTCCAGGGAAGAACCAACTATACCCCATAGTGGAGCTCCCACCAACAGGGAACTGGGCAGCTGAATCATTCAGCCAAGTTGACACGTTGTATCAAACACTACAGCCTATGATTAGAGATATTGGGATATGTTAAGTCTTCGGCCAGTTGTTCCAGCACTATTTACTAAAAAAAAAACTCTTTCTTTAAGCTAAATATTTATCCTTTGTAAAAAAAAAAAAAAAAAAAAAAAAAAAAAAATAGAGTAGATGAGCATATGTAGTATTATTTCTGCATCCTCTATGCTGTTCCACTGATCCATATGTCTGTTTTCGCTAATACCACGCTGTCCTCATTACTATAGTTTAAAGTGCAGGATGGTGATGCACCCTTTCTGGTCTTTATTACATGTAACTGCTTTTGCTATTCCAGATCTCTTTTGGTTCCATATGAATTTTAGGATTGTTTTCTCCTGTTATGTGAGGAATGTTATTGGTATTTTGATGTGGATGACATTCAGTCTTATTATCAGTTTTGTAAGTATGACTATTTTGACTATATTAGGTCACCTGGCCAGAAATAGAGGATTTCTTTCTTTTCTTTGATATTATTTTCAATTTCCTTTTTCAGAGTAGTATACTTTTCATTATAGAGATCTTTCATTTCTTTGGCTAGATAATGTATTTTTTGTGTTGCTACTCTTGGAAAAGGCATTTTTCCCTAGTTTACTTTTTTCTCTTGTCTAATTACTTTAATATTTTGAAAAATACATTGACCTGAAATAAGATTCAAAAGATACAAGGATACAGTGGATATTGTGAAAAGGAAAGAAGCTATTGAAAAGAAAAGAACAACTGGTATGAGAGAAAGGGTTAAAGGAGCAACAACTTTGAAGATAACAATATGCGATATAATAACCATTGTTAATTTCCTATAACATTGTTTTGAAATTCTGTCTTGGTCTTCAGTGGAAAGTTTTCAGCTTCTCTCCATTTCAAATGATGCTAACCACTGGTTTTTCAAAGATGTCTTTTATGTGATTTAGATAACAGCTTTTTACTGCTATTTTCTTCTGGGTTTTTATAATGAATGTATATTGGAGTTTACAAATATTTATTTCTGTACCTATTGCGATGGCCATGTGATTTGTATTCTTCTTTCTGTTTATGTGGTGTATTATACTTATGAACTGCATATGTTGAGCCATTCATTCATTGCTGGAATAAGTCCTACTTGCTCATGATGTATGATTCTTTCAAAAGTTTGCTGCATTCTATGGTCCATATCTTATTGATGAGTTCTGCATCTGGTTTACTAACAAGATTGTTCTGTAGTTCTCTTTTTTTGGTTGGGTCTTTTCTGGATTGGGGATCAGAGTAATACTTGCTTCCAACAATAACAGTGTTAAGACTGCTTCCTTTTCAATTTCATTAAAGACTGTGGCATATTGGTATTAAATTTTCACTAAAATCCTACTTCTTATTTTATTTTTTTTCCTACTTCTTATTTTAAAGAAAAAATAAAAATCATGATGCAGAATTGTAAATCATGATGATAAAATATTAACAATATTTAGGTATTGTTATCTTCAAAGAAGTTGCTCAGATGACCAAATAGAGGCACGAAAAATTAAGTAGTATAAGTACAAACAGTTCCTTTTAGTGGGCTTTTCTGAGGTGATAGTTTTTTAAAAATTAATTCTTAATTGCACTGACTGATATTGACTCCTTTGGAATTTAATTATCTTCTTGGTTTCTCTGGTAGTTCATATGTATCAAGGAATTTATTTATTCTCAGTTCTCCATTTTATTACATATAGCATCTCAAAATTGCTATCTGGATTTTGGCAGAAGCCATTATAATTTACCTTTGTAATTTCTAATTGCATGGACTTGAATCTTTCTTTTCTCCTTTTCACAAGATTGCTTAAGGGTTTGCATATTTGCTTTATGTTTCAAGCAATCGAATGTCCAACTCATTGATTCTTTGTATTACATTTTTCTAGACTCAATTTCATTAATTTCCATTCTGACATTTTAACATATCCTTCATATTAGTTTAAGGTTTGAGTTGTTCTTATTTTTCTAGCACCTTAAAGCAAATCATCAGATAATTTACTTGAGGTCTTTCTGTTTTTCTGATGTAGGAATTCACTGCTGTTAAAGTCCCTCTTAGGACTGCTTTCATTGTGTCCCATTATGTGTTCTGACATGTTATAATAACATCATCATTGGTAGAAGATAGCTTCTTTAATTTTATTTCTAACTCGTTTATTATTCAAGGCATATTTTTTAATTTCTATGTTTTTACATAGTCTCTATGGTGACTTTTCCATTGGTTTCTAGTTTTATTGCTCCATTATCCAATAATATGCCTGGAATACTTTTTATTATTTTGCATTTACTTAAGCATGTGGTATGAATTAACATGTGTTCTAATTTTGAGAAAGTCCCATATGCTCCAGGGAATGTGTGTTTTGTAATTGGGACATTCTGTAGATATCATTATGTTCATTTGCTTGAAGGTTTGGTTCTACACTGATATTTCATTGCCAATTTCTGTTTCAAATTGTCTCATTTGCCATAGTAGGATACTGAGTTACCCCCATTGCAATCCTATAGCTATTTACCATATCCATTAGTGTTTGTTATGTGATGTTGGGTGTGCTGCCATGTGGTGCACATAGGTTTATTATTGTTAACTCTTTCTGTTGAATTGTTCCCTTAGCCAATATGTAGCGACCTTCTTTATTTCATCTGATAAATCTTGGTTTAAAATTAATTGTTGTTGCTATTTTTCTCATTGCTGAGTCAAAATACCTGATTCTCAAAGTTAAAGGAGAAAAGATTTATTGTGGACCAGTTTATAGAAGTTACAGTTCATAGTTGGCTGGATCTAAGCCGAGACAGCATGGTAGAGGAATGCTGGATGGGTAAAACTGCTGGTAGTATGGCAGGGAAGCAGTAAAACAGTGACATAGTCAACAACGAAGCATAAGGAACATTTGTTCTCCATTTATGTATTACCCACGCTACCCACTTTATGGGTAGTGCCACCCACACCCATGGTAGTTTTCCCTTAATCCAGACAACACACTCTAAATCCAATATCAGGTCTTTTACAACAGCTTCACACACCTTAGCCATGTTCAAGGACTGGGGTACAAACTCATGACCTTGTACTTGTGAGGCAGTCACTTGTGCCACAGAGCTATCACCCCAGCCCCTGGACATGAATTTCTTGAAGTGCTCTTTGTCATGGAGATATCATGACAATTTCTGAGTCAATTTGCAAGGACAGTTTTTCAGTATACATAAATTGGGGTTGGAAGTTATTATCTTTTGGGGTTGAGCGCTTCACTCTGTATCTTCCTGTACTTTAAGTTATGTATGAAATCTTTTTTTTTTTTAACTGTAACTCTAATAGGTTTACATTTATATGCACGCTATTGCATTTCTTCAGTAGCTTTTAGGATTTTGTTCACATGATGGGGTTCTAAAACTTTGAGAACAGTGTGGTACAGAAAGTGGCTCTTTTGCCTATGGATATCTGAAACAGCATACGCTTCACTTAAACCTGTTTTATTGTTTTCTTCTTTTTACGGTTGGAAAGTTGTTATGCCGTGTGTGATGTCTTCAGATCATTGTTTTATAGTTCTATAATTCTGTTCTCCCACTGGGTGCTGGACTGACCACACTTGCAATAATTGTCTGGATTTCTGACATTTTATGCATTTGAATTATCTGGTAAACTGGTTACTCATGTTGTGCTTCATGTTGTTTAGCTCATCTATCCTTTTATTAGCATTTTCAGAGGTGTCCTACGATATTTTATTGATTCCACTATGTAGTTCTATGTTCCCTAACTTTTTCGAAGGGTTTTTTGATCTATATGGTGATTTCACACAATTCAAGTGTGGTACTTATGCTACTCTATCTCTTGTTGATCCTTGGATTGGATTTCGTGCAGTTGGAAATTTAAGAGCCTTTGTAGCCTTTTCATCTCATGTTTCTATTGCTTTCGTTTGTTTTTTTTTTTTTTCTTTTCTTTTTTGCTGAGATTTGTAGGAACTGTCAGTCTAAAACTTCTTCCTATTATAGAGAACTCTTAGTTGTTCAGTGTTGAAATATATGTATGTCTAACTATAATATTCGCTACAATTCCAAGATCTGAATGCCTTAGCTATTTTGGGAAGGAAGGACACAGTTAGCTCAGCAACAAATTTTCTAGCAATAGATTATAACATTGTGAAGACAACCTGAGTGTTGGTTTACAGAGAAATATGGACAGTTAGATGACCCTGTGAATAATAAGTGGATAGAGCACAATGGTATTGCTGAAAGCAAAGTAGATATCCACATACCCTAGAGCCAATTGTGTACCACCCTGAAGCTTAAAGAAGAAACTGACAATTACGTTGTAAACATTAAAACAACCCAGATGTTATCTTATAGCTAACATACACTAAATTCAACATAAATTCAACAGCTCCATCTTTGAGAATGGTAGAGAAATTTCAACAGTAATTTTATAGAGTGAACTGTCAAAAGATTTGCAAACTTAATTATTTATTCTCTTTCTTTTTTTTTCTTGTATTTTAGGGAACAGTCTACAGGGACACAGTGTTCAGGGACTCAGTACTAGATCAGACTTGGAGTGATCCACCTGTTTGCAGCCTCCCAAGAGCTGGAATTACAGGCATGTGCCATCACGCCCAGTCTCAATTGCCTTCTCAGCATGCCTCTGAGGCGAAGCAAATATGGCAGGTCTAGGGATCAAACCGCTGGCCCCTGCACCTTTTTGAGGGCATTTTAATTTGCTGAGATATTTGGCCAGCTCCTACAAATTGATTCTTTCTTTTTAATTTTTTTTAATTTCATTTTTTCTTGTTTCGGAACTTTTGTTTGTTTTTTATTTTTATGGCCGGCTCAGCGTGCCCTCTGGGCAGGGCTGATGCAGCATGTGGTGCCAGGGATCGACCTGTGGTCCCAAGAGCCGCCTAAGCTTTCCTATGCAGGTACTTCAGACCACTGAGCCATCCTGCCGGGCTCTACAGATTGATTCTTGATGCTATTTCATTGGCCTCTTGTGTATTATTATGACAGAAACACACTATTTTGATCACTGGATCTTTACTGCATGTGTGGAAATAGGAAGTTTGAGAGTTTCAAATTCTTATTTTATTCTTATTTTCCAATATCTTTTTGAATTTTTAGATATATTTTTAATCTCAATGTCGAGGGTTACATTTTCCAATTATTGTTTGTAAATACTTTATCTTTTAGAATTCTATTATAAATAGAATTGGTATGTTAACTCTCATGATTGGATAGTTGTTGGTGTGCAGAAACATCATTGACTTCCACATTTTCATTTTTTTATTGTGAAATTGTGCCAATTTATTATTTATAGTAGATATAGAATCGAACTTTCAAAATTTTATCACCTTATTGGTAAATAGAGATAGTTTTGTTCTTTCTTTACAATTTGAATGCTTATTATTTTTTGCCTAAATTATCCATCTGGAAATTGCAGAACAACTGTCAATCACAGTGATTAAAGTAATCATCTTTTTCCTGATCATAAGGGAGGAAAACTTTGTTTTCCACTACCAAATATAATATTACTGTGGGATTTTCACACACGTCTTTTGTCATGTTAAAAAAAATCACTCTATTCTTATGTTTCCAGTGTTAATACCATGAATGTGCAATTAAATTTATAAAATCCTTTTCCATCAAGTAAGCTGCTCATTTTTTTCATTTATACTCTTAATGTGATCTATTATAGTGATTGATTTTCTTATTATGAACCAACTACCCTTGGACTCTTTAGATAAACTTCAGTGGTTCACTGGGCATAATATTTTTAGCGTATTCAATTTGGACTGAATTCAATTTGCTAGTAATTTGTTGAAGATTTGATCTTCTGTATTCCCAGCAGATGCAAGGCTGTTGTTACCTTTAGTTCTGGTGACCTTATTTGCTGTTAGTATAATATACTACTGGTTACATAAAAAGTTAAATTTTCATTGCTCTTCAAATTATTTAGAAGATTTGGGGGAAGAATTTATGTCATTTCTTCTTTAAATATTTGGTAGAATTTAAAAAACAATCTACCCTGAGATATTCCTTTCTACAAGGTTAAATATTACAAGTCCTGATAGAGAGTTATTGCTATTTTCCCAGTTTAAGAATTGTCCACCTTGCCAGGCGTGGTGGCGCACACCTGTAATCCCAGCACTTGGGAGGTTGAGGCAGGAGGATCAGTGCGAGTTCGATACCAGCCTGGGCTACAAAAGGGAGCTCAAGGCCAGCCTGAACTGCATAGTGAAACCCTGTCTCAAAAAGACAAAAAAAAAAAAAAAAAAAAGAATTGTCCACCTCATTGAGGTATTTATTTTACCAGTGCATATTTTTTTATCATAATCTCTGCCCCATTTTATTTCATAAGAACAATAATAATGTTTCTATCTGTTTTAAATTTAGACATTTGTGTGTTTGTACGTATTTGGGTTTTCATGTGTTTAGAGGTTAGTCTTGCTATAGATTTGTCAAGTTTATTGACCCTCCATAGGTTACTTCTGGCTTTATGTATTATTTGTCTCTCTTTTAGGGAAATATTGAAAGATGTTTATTAGAATTTGAAGCATTGGTCAGACCATAAGTTAAATCCTGCTAGTTCACTTCTACTTTCAAGTCTGTGGTGATCAGGTTGGGATTTTACAAAGACTTGAAATATGGATACTAGAAATATTCCAAAATCTTCATTTTTTTTAAAGCTTCCAGTTTTCCAAATAGTAGGAAACCTCTCTACCTTATAGACTAACTCTAAACTTTTGTAATATTATGGAATTTTCTGTGTTTTTTAGTTCCCTGTAGACTTTGCTTTCTGTGGAACCAAAGACATCTCTATTTGCTGTTCAGTTCCCATTTTCAGAAAAGAGCTGCATTGTACGGATAATAAAAGCTTTTATTCTTAATTTTACTGCCTTGCATGTAGTTTTTGGCATGTTTTTCATTTGCATTTCATATAGAAAGTATACTTTTAAAGTAGAATCAGTCTATGATAAAGGCTCTTTAGGATTTGAATCTATCTTCCCTCTCCCTACAAACATTTGATGAACTTGTAGAAAGTAAACTTTTATCTTCAATGTCTTGACCGATGGTGGCTTTGCTCTTCTTAATCTTCATTGGAAGATTTAATTAGTCTTATTTCTCTCAACAAGAACTCACACACATGTTTTTTTTTTTTTAATTTAGTTTGTTTAGGTTGTCTGTTAGTATTCTAAATAACTTGCTTCTTCTTACTGTTAGCTTACTTCAATAATCATTTCCAGTTTCTCTACTGTATTGGTTATATAAATATGATATATATGTATATGTATATATAGAGAGAGTAGCTAGATAACTTTTGAGACATATATATATATACATATATATATATATATATATATACACACACACACACACACACACACACACATAGGTGTATGTATCTTTGGGTAGATATATATGTATAAATAATCAAATTCTCTGGCTTAGGTCAGCCATCAGGAGTTTGATTTTTCAGATAACCACCAGTTAGAGTTCACAATGATAATATAGTTGCCAGGGCTCTGAGTATCAAACTGTGTCCACATTCAGTGGTCTGAACAAAACTTAACCTCTAATATGAACATCTTAGATGCCTACTAGCGTACAGAACTGTCTTCTTCAAGGACTATGAGATTTCATTTCTCAACTCTGATGACTTAATCTCCTGACTGATTTACTACATGTGGCTTGTCCTACCTGAAAGCACTCTAGATCACCTGCCTATCCAAGTAGGAAGCATGGGGAAACCAGGCAGACTCTCACCAGGGAAAACTCTACAGAGGAAAAGGCAAAGACAGAAAAAGGAAGAGAAAGAGGAAGAAATGGTGGCTGGGAGATTGGAATGGGAGGACAGGCTTGGAGGGCTCTTGCGGGAGAACTTGAGAAATTTTCCTGGTAGAGGAGAGTGGGAGCTAGTGCTCTGAATCTCGACTCGCCTGAGTCCTCCTATCATAAGTGGAGATCACCAGCTAACAAAGGAGTGGGGAGGCTGGCCCTGTTCCTGTAAGTTATTTCTAGATGCATTATTCATATTTGATAAATCATTTAGAGGCAGCTACTTTATTAGCTTATAAAGCACATTATATGGTTTTAAATTGTTAATACAGACTGTTGTAATGCATATTGTACCTCAGAAAAGCCATGCATCACTTTAATTCATAGCCTCATTATAAAGCTTGTTACAAAGTGCTGCATTATTGCATGAAGGATAGTAGAGTAAAATTTCTCAAAAACGTGAATGTTTTATTTACATTATTGGTGGCTTAGTATGATCTCATAAGAAATGCATTGAGAGATGGAGCTAGATCAGTGTTTAAACCTCTGGGGGGGGGGGCACAGACTGAATATCCTCTTTTTCCAGATTCTTTCTGGTCTAGACCTACCACTAGCTCTAGTCTGTATATGGAAGCATCTAGAAAGTCTTGCTTTCCTTACTTTGTGACATTAGAGAACTGAATTTGTCTCCTGCCTAACAATATCCACAAAGATCATACAAAATCTGAGCCCAGGACCTAGTTTTCATATATTCATTAAAGAGACCTTACTTATCACCCGCATGCCGAGCACTATCTTAAACATGTAGATAAAATAGTTAGCAATGTTAATCTATTCCTGGTTTTGTAATGATTACCAGCATTTCAAAGAAAGGATAAATGGGGGTACATGTGCTGGAGTGTTTTATGTAACTTTTAGATGACAAGGTTACCATTCTGGTAAATAATCAAGTGCCCTGATGTCTGAGTGATCAGTAGATCTTCATTCAAGCTGTATGTCATACTATCTACTTCCACAAGCTCACTCAGACAAAGAAGTCACACAAATCTAAATGAGAATCTTGGTCCACTTATTGGATATCTGTCTTCAAATAGGTCACTTAATCACACCAGCACTCAGTTTTCTCATCTGTAAAGTGAGAACAATCATTGCCTTATCTCATTGTGTCACTGTTGATATTAAATAAATCAAGATAAAGCTGTGGGGAGCTTGAGACACTGTAGCATGTGTTCAGTGAGTCGTCACAGTTTATGCATATAGGGACACATACAGGCATCCTAATGGTAAAGCTTTGAGGACATTATGTTTGCTTAGTGGAAAATTCTCTAAAAGCTACAGGATTTTGGGATAGGGTATAATCCAACCAGATATGATGTGTCTTTGGGTTTTAACTTTTGTGACTAGTGCCTTCTCATTTAAAAATTAGTGGAAAAATCTAGTAAACTGGGGGAATTGTTTGAGAGGAACAGTAGTTAAGAATGATGCATAGTGGAAGAGGGCGGGGCGTGAAGACACTGACGTTAGCCAGCCAATGGAGGCTAATGAAAACTCACAGTATACCCTCTTCAGAATTTATCTTCCAGAGCCGGGCGTGGTGGCGCACGCCTGTAATCCCAGTACTCGGGAGGCTGAGGCAGGAGGATTGGTGTGAGTTCGAGACCAGCCTGGGCTACAAAAGTGAGCTCAGGACCAGCCTCAACTGCATAGCGAGACCCTGTCTCAAAAAGACAAAAAAAAAAAAAAAAAAAAAAAGAATTTATCTTCCAGTGTCATACAGGTGAGTGGGTACAGGCTACATAAGCCTTGGGCTAGCAGACCGGGTGTTGATGAGTTTGGCTAGTATAACTAGCTCATCATCTTCCAGATTCTGCAGCTTTTGCTTTCTCAAATTTTCCTGAAATTCTTACCAACTCAGTGTAGATGGAACAAGAAAGAGTAGCATATTAACACAGTCTTCTCTCCACACTGTGTGAAAGTAAGGCCGCCAGTGGCCTCCCTAAGAAATAAAATGCTTCCATAAGCTTCCTGTTCATGTCTAAGAATCAAAGATGGGAAAATGTTGGAAAGAGCAGGAATGTGTTGCCAGCGTGATATTATTAGAGCAGAGTTGGGAATTAAAAGAGGCCTTTTTATACACAGTATATGGAAAATGTACAAAAACCTGTCCTTAGATTCAGTGTTTGAAGAAAGGTGGGATGTATGGAACTGTGCGCCACACCACCTACGCTGTGTAATTTTAGTCTTACTAGAAATAATTTTTCATAGTTTGAGAATCATTTTCTGAATAATAAAAATGGGAAAAAGACAAGTCTCACACATTTTAGAGTTAATGAAGTTCAGTGTTAGCAAGTCATTTACATCAAAAATAAGCACAGGAAACGAAGAAGGATCTGTGCAAATCCTTTTTTTAGATGAGTTCTGTGCTGACAGGTGACTCTCCAGACCAAAGAAACATTTTCATCTGGTACCCTTTGATTTCTGAATGTATAAAATAAAGGAAAGAACAGAAGAGAAAACAGCCCAGCAATGCCCCACAAAAACAGTTGCTAATGTCGACTGACTTCATTCTAACTTCTTATGTACAAAACTAAGGCCTGTGAAAGCTTTTATTGTTATCGCACAACTAAGGCATTGTCACTAAATTAGGAAAGCGGGCAGTATGAGTTCTTCCACTTTTTAATGCACTAGCATTATAGCTGTCCAGTCAGCAGGAAATCCTACCACCTTCACTAGCGTGCAGGAACTCATGGGTACATAGGGAGAGCCTGACCTAATGGCCAACTTAATGGGTGAAGGATTATCCCAGAAGTAGATTCTTTTTTTTTTTTTCTTTTTGAGACAGGGTCTCACTATGCAGTTGAGGCTGGCCTTGAGCTCACTTTTGGAGCCTAGACTGGTCTCGAACTCGCACCGATCCTCCTGCCTCAGCCTCCCGAGTGCTGGGATTACAGGCGTGAGCCACCACGCCCGGCTTAGATTCTTTTTTCTCCATCACCCAAACCTGAGACTTTTGCACACCACTGAGCTTGACCAAATCCAACTCTGAGGAAAGCCTCCCAGGAATTACTGTGGAATATGGCTCCCAAGGGTACCTTGGAAGCAATTAGAGGAATGTGAACTCTCACTGACACACTGAAATGTCTACCATTATTCAGCGCCATTTCTGTTCATTTTCACCCCTTGCAAATGTAAGGATCAGTTTTCTACTCCTGTCTCCCCAAAGGAGAGAAACAGAGAGGGATAATTTTCCAAGTACATTCTTATTTTAATACAAAATGTGTTAGCTTCTTTTAGAATCTGTCTACTATTGGCAAAAACAGAAGATAGAGGCATGAAGAAAAAACATAAAAGCTGGATGTGGTGGTGGTGGTGCGTGCTTGTAATCCCAACACTGGGAAGCTGAGGCAGGAGGATAGCAGCAAGTTCAAGGCCATCCTGCACTATGTAGTGAGACCTTACCTCAGAAAAAGGTAAAATAATAAGAAACATTATATATATATATATATATATATATATATATGCTTTCAAACACTGATAATATACACAAACACACAATGATCTTTGCTTTTATGCAGTTCTTTTCTATGTGCAGTTTTCCTATAGACCACTTTGCAGTGAGAAGAGGGAATATTGCTCTTAATTCTACTTCACATAGAGAAGACATTGTCTTTGAAAGTTCGAGGTCTGCTCTGCAGCTAGTAATGGTAAAAGTGGAAATAGTATCAATGCTGCTTCTCTTGGGTGCCTGGCTCCTTTACTTCAGCATGAGAAATATTTAAGCTAGTTTCTCTAGAATTGTTTAAAATATTAGTGAGATAAAGCAGATGTTTATGTCAATGTTGTCATTTTTAACTATTTACACCAAGCCAGGTAATATCTTAAAAATAGATCCTAGCAACAAACCTATAAAACAGCTATTTTCCTTCTGATCTTGTAGATTGAAGTGTTTCTTCTAATTGCCCGTTTCAGAGAAAGGCAGAAAGGCCTGTCATTACCTCTGGTCACATTAGACCCTCTGCAAGCACAAGACCTCCCCCTGGGATGGGATGGCCACACAGGGTCGAACTGCTGCTCCTAGAACTGTGCTTTCTCCGCATCATAATGGAGAGCAAGTGGGCGAGCAGAGTCCACTGTGCCCTGTCCTCGCTGCCCATTCTCTCCCAGTCTCTTCTGGAGTTCGGACCTAAGTGAACAGTAGCATCAAGCCCTTGGACTCCAACATGTCCTGTTGATTTCTGCTGGTTGTGATCTGCAGTTCTAGGGGCACCACTGACTTTTCCAGTTAGAGATAATAAGTATTTTCTGGCAGATGCCAACAAAATATCTGAAGAAATGAGAGTCTTTCTGATTCATAAAAATGCTCTATTTGACCTGTTGGGCTTGTTGCTGACCTGATAAGACTGCATGTAGTCTTGGGCAGGAGCCTAGGGCTCCTGCTGCCTGGCCTGGTATCCTACATATACAGTATCTGTTTTCCAGTTATCAAAATGATTCCTTGTGCTCCTTCCAGAGAAGATGTATAATCTAATTAAAAGACGGCTTAGGCATGGGTGACTCTCTACAGATAACAAGATCCAAAATTTCAGTCATGTCTAAACAAGCAACTTGCTCTCAGCAGAACAGCTTGCACTGCCTTACGTCTGTACATTTGATGTTGCTTCTGCATTAAAAAATAACCAAATGCTCTGAAGTATCAGAATTCATTCCTTACCAAAAGAAAAAGAAAAAAAAAAAAAAAAAAAACTGGCAACAATTTCTTTTATTTTTTGACCACTGGCAAGATTTTTTTTTTTTTTTTTTTTTTTTTTTTTTTTTTTTTTTTTTTTTTTTTTTTTTTTTTTTTTTTTTTTTTTTTTTGTGGCAAGATTTTTAAATTTCTTTTTTCTTTGTTTTCATAACTATGGATTTTAGCATGGCCATGTTGTCATTTTCTTGATCTTCATGCTATTTTTTGAGTGTAAGAGCTTCTATATTCCTCTAGATGACCTTCCAGCATCGAATGAGCAGCCTGCACTCTTGAGCTTGTACAGAAGCACTTTCCTATCATAAATGGCATGAGCATCATTTTGTACAGTAAAAAAGTTGCTTTTTTTCATTTAGGATAATTTCTGAGAAATGGAATGTTTTGTTAGAACAGAAGTATGTTTAATTGATCTTGAAACTTGGTGCCAAATTGATTTACAGGGAACATTGTGTTATTTTATTCTCTTAATGGAAACATTGGGGATGCCTGCCTAGCTACTGCCAACCTTGAAACGATTAGACTCAGAGTGCCCACATGTTTTACTATACAATGTTTTATTTCCCAGAGAAGTTTTTCCTCCACGTGTTAGTCATGTTATATTTGTATTTTCCATCTCAAAATATTTGTTCATGTTAACAGTCCATATGCCTATCACTATTATTATTAGTGCTTTTCTTATTTGTGTTTAAGGGCCCATAGCTTATTAATGACATTGCTTCTCTGTTTATTATCCAACTGGAATATAGTCCTGGGGTGAGATTTTTAAATTTTCCCACCCTTTTATCTGGTGGAGCTTATAAGCCTCAATTTTACAAAACATAGACATAGTTAGCTATATATTAGTTTAGAATTCCGTGTTTATTCAAAGTGACATTTTGCATTGGCAGGAAGGCATGACTGCACAACAGTTACCTCTGTCGTATGTCACACCTTGATTTTCGAAGGAGTCAGTCTTATATGCCTCTCCTCCAGGGTACCCAAATTTTCCCCAATGTTTGACACCTTTCTTCACTTCCTGGGGTGCTAGCACTGTGGCCATCACCTGTAAATACTGGGCTCCGCCTGCTGCAACCCATCTCAGCATGTAGGAGGCTCACCCCTCTTGTCTTCAATTCTGTAGTTATTATCTGAAGTTTTATAAAATAAAATGTTTTAAGATATACTGTGCAAGTGAAGTAAAATTATAATAGGCACCTTGGATGTTTACTTTTTAAAAATTTTATTTGGTAACTCTGAAGTCTGAGTTTAACTATCTTTAAAACATACTAGATCAGAAGGACAAATCGGTAGTAATCAGTGGTAACCTGAAGGACAGGGAATGGCTACTTACCTCTCTAGTAGAAGAGTGTATACAAAGAAAATTGTTAGATGTAATTAGAGAAATTTTGGACATGTTCTAGGAGCCTTAAATTACTGTGTTTTCTAAATTGTCTGACATCCCTTAAAGAGATAAGCTATACCATTATAAATACCAAAAAGAGAGGTGTGGTGCATTGGTGAGGGCCATCAACATAAAGGGAATGGGAGTCTTTAGATAAGACCAAAGAAAAAGGAAACTAGAGTTAGAGGTGGTAACTCAGCTAAGGTGAGAGTTTATGTCAGCTATTTTCTTTTACTTCACCTATTGGCCGAAAATTGAGTGTCGTGTTTTAGCTGTTCCAATCATTGTGTATTTTTCTCCTATTTTATAATTTTTTACACTGAAAAAGTCTGGAAGATTCTTCATTTGTTTAGGTACTAGGACTATTCTATGTAACCAGCTAATGGCCATGGCGATAGATCTAAGAACTCCCAGGTAATGAAATTTTAGTCCTTCTACAGGGAAGTCTCTCTGTGTTTAGATTAGGACTTCAGGCTTCCATGTAAGAAAGTAGACTCTGAAATTTTTTGCCACCTACTTATATGTTGGACAGCTGATTGTAAAATAGTGCTCATAATCCTTGTGTTTCTTCTGAAGTTTTGGGAGATTGGAGGGAAGATAATGACACCTTCTGCACAGTTCTTACTATCATCCAGGTATAGAACAAACTTCACTGCAGGTAAAGCATGAGAAATGATCTTAATGAACTGTTGAAGAAAAGAGAGCTTCTATGACCTGACACTCGCAAGCACAACATATTATCACAGCAGATCTCTCACAGGTATTTGCACATGTCAAAAGTCATCAAACTATATCGGTAGGATTTGTGCATTTATTATGGCTAGACTATATTTCAGTAGAATGCAATTTATAATAAAATAAGAATTGATTTGAAAATTGAGATTGTTCAGAGCTTCCATATTTAAATTAGCCCCAGATATTCAATATAATTTTAATAAATATTTGTTAACGTGGGGATTAAATTCAACGTGTTTGTGATCTTGATAGATCATCATCTCTAAGGTGTTATTTGACTATAATAAACAGAAATGAGGGTTGTCAAGATGATATATCTTATTTCTTGTTTGAAATATGTATATAAATCTATAGATAGATATAGATATAGATATAGATACAGATACAGATACAGATACAGATACAGATACAGATATAGATATAGATATAGATATAGATATAGATATAGATATGGCATTGCATGGCTAATTTTAAGATTGGCTATCATAGAGCTTCATTTCTTTTCCTGGAAACTGTGCCTCTTTAAGCTCCATATCAGGTTTAAAAATGCTAAAATTCCCAGGCTTACTAGCTTCATCTACTACTAGTATGTGTGAGGATGGAAGAATTTTGCTTTCTGGGAATACAAAGGGCAACCCCCAGACTGGGCTGAGTGCAAAGTGGAGGGGCTCCTGGCTGCAGCACAGTGCGTCCCTGACCCTGTCTGGTAGCCTCCTTCCTCTCTGCTTGCATGGAGTTCTGCTGTATTCCAACAGCAAGGTAAATTTCAGAGCATTTATCCCAGTCGATTTTAACAGCCTTCTCTTTACACTTTTGCATGTAGCTTAACTTTCATACAGCCGTGGGAAGCTCATAAAAATCTCAGCCTGTGCTGACCATAAAAGAAGGTATGGTTTGTGTATTGTCAGGTTTGTATACTTCCTTGAAGTACTAGAGAAACTGCAGGAGCCTTTAAAACTAATTAACAGCCCCCTGTTGGGGACATGGCATGTGGCAGTGATTTATCTTGGGAAGAACCGCAGACCTGTAGTGGAAGAATAGCTAATGCTGTCTGCAGATCTGATGGGATTTACAAAGTAGTGTTATTTATGACACACACCCTCTGCTACCCACTTTGGGTGGGAAATTGAACAGAAATATTTAATACCTCCCTATCCTAATGGTCGAGATAACAACAGGTAATTCTTTTTATGGTATCACTTCTACAGTTACAAACTCCCAGAACTTACAGGGTTTTTCTCCTCGTCTTAAAAATGTGACTGTGTATTTTAAAATGTCAAATAAAAGCACTTGTGAGCGATCTCTGTTGCAGTCTGCAGCATTTTTGATCTGTTTTAAGGCATGCTTCATTCTAGGGCCTAGAAGAATTATTGCTGCTATAGTGATTTGGGATGCCAAGGATTTCTTCTCTTCTGTCTATGACACAATGATTGGATGCCAGGAAATATGCCATTTTAACAGTACCATTGTCTTCAGGTGATTTTCTGGATGTGGAAGCAGAACGATTTGCAATTTGGCTAAGTTCCTCACAAATGTTCCCAAAATGGAACCATTAAAATCTTAAAGAAAAACTGTGTTTCTGTTCCTCCCAACTCCTTCCTGGTATCCCTTGCTCATATGAAGGTGTTCCTTGCTGAGTGTATGTGGTGGGTGGCTAACTGGTGGTCAGCGTGTTACACGCAGCTGAACTGACCTAGAACATTGTCTCAGGTTGGAAGCCCACCTGAGGATTGTTGCTAGAAGCTTAAGAGGCAGAAGTAGCAAAGTTGTTGGAGGCTATTAAGGAAGCTATTTGGAGAAGGTGTCGCAGGTCTTGGAAGCTGTTGTTTTTCTTTGGCTATTCTGCTGGAGGGTTTTGTTGTGCTGGTTTTCCTGGTAAACTTGGTTGTTCTCATTACAGGAGGAGCTTGGGACCTCATTGTTGCTGAGGACATCTGTCATTCATTTTGGGCATCCCTGGTTCTTATCTTGAGCATGACTTCCTGCCTCCAGAGGGAAAGATGCTGTACTGCTCACACTCCTGGATAAGCTTGCTGTGTTGGCTTTCCTAAAGGAAACTCAGCTTTTCTCGTCACTGGAAGAGCTAGGGACCTCACAGTCACTGAGGATGGCTATGGTACTTTTCAGCAGAGCTCCACTTCTTACTTAGAGCATTGCTTCCTGTCTCTAATGCAGATGCCCCAGCCTGATAGCAAATATCCTTCAATCTTCTCAGACAGACATTCTGTCTTCCACACTGACCTTGGACCTCCTAGCAAAGATCTGTGAAGGGGGCCTCCATGAATCATTGTCATAGGTTCTAGGTCTCCAGTTGGACTTGTGAGAGGCATTGTTATGGGCTCTAGATTTTCAGCGGGACTCATGCAGGACACTATTGTGGGATCCAGGCCCTCAGTTAGAGGCTTTGGTCTCTAAAGTATGGACAGATTTTCTGCACTCTTTGTATATGGTTCTTTGGGTAACTGTTAGAAATTAGTTCTATAAAATATGTATCCGATGTGGAACTATTCCCTTTGCAAAACCCTAATCCAGGAACATATACATACTTTAAATAAGACAAGAAAAAATGAGCTATAAAGTGAACTTAGGATAAACACAATACATGTAATGATTCCTGGGGACAGACAGTGGAAAATCCAAAACAACTAGAGGAGATGACACCTGTTTATGTCTCCTGATAGCTGCAGAGCCACCCAAAGTTATTGGATGTTACTAACTTTCCATTTCTCAACTTCTTCAATACAGGGAGAATCAAAATGAGACAAACTTTTCTTGAGCTTTAGCACAGTGTCATGCAAAGCTAGACTCACATAAAGGAAGATTTGTTCATAGAATTTGAGGTGCCAGAGAATTCCATATTTAAGTCCACTCCAGCTACTGGGCCCATTCTTTTGGAGACAGGACTTCCAGGAGGGAAACATTGCAGGGCAGAACAGAACCACAAGGCATAAGGTCTTAGGGCTCAGGTATTCTGTATTTCAGTTTGCACAGATAATAAACCCTTGTAAAAGCTAATAACATGATGGCTTTGGCTATAGTTCTTGCCGTTAGGTCCTTCTGACCCACCTCAGCTAGAGAACAAGAGGCTTTTAATTTTCCCTGTGTCCCCTGAGTTGCCATTTCTTCTGCTGCATGCCACCCGCATGCCAGGGACCTCATCACCCACATAGTTCTTGGTCTTCACTTGTCTTCTTGACTTCTTCAAGAAGATAAAGATGAACATTTATGTTCATAACTTATTGCTAAGGATTTCGATTGCTATCTGAATATGGAAATCTAAACTTTCCAAGCCAGCATAAGACTGAACCCTGGATAACTGTGCTATGACCTTATAGACAAAAGCAGAGATACTGCCCTGAACAGGAAAACAGTACAGCCCAGTATATTCCCATGTCTCAAACAGTATCAAAGAGAGTATATTTAACTTCACATATTTCACTACCCCAAACACAAGTGTCTTAGAATGACTAGTTTTATTCCTGAGGCAAAAATGTGTGGAAAGCAATCTGACTATGAAGTTCCCATCCCAACAACGTTCGAATCATACAGAATTACATGAGAAGGAAAGCACTGCACTTCTTGGTGTACCGCAAATCCTTAGCTAGTTATTCATCTGCAGACTTCCTTTTATTTTATAACAGCAAGCTGAGGCTTGATTTTGAAAAACTGAAATATTAATGGGAACTAGGAGATAGAGAAGTAACAACTTCGGAGTCAGAATTCTGAGCACTCGCTGAGTTTCAAAACCAGAGTGCCCACTTCCCAGTCACTGTTCCTTAACAATGCTGTTTGTGAAGTTCCCCTTTGCAGAGCTTTGGCATCTCTCACTTACGGATTGATGAGGACTACAAGTGATAAACAGAATACTGAGAAGTAATGCATCGTGAGCATGACTTTATGCTTAATTTCATTATCCATTTGAAGGTCTGATGACTTCATTGCAAGCCCAAGACAATGACAGCATTAAAGAGGGCAGAGAAAAGATGTTGTATTAATAATTAGATGGATTTGACAGTTAACAAGGGGGTAGTGGCTTAAACAATGTTGACATTTAATAATATCTCATTTATAAAGTAGTCCAATGGTAATGTTCCAGGATTGCATGTTCTGTAGCTTACTGATGACATGTAGGACTCAGAATATTTCCACGTATTTTTTGCTCAAGTGTATTCAAATATTATGTTTTACTCCATGCATGATTGCTGTTAGAGCTCCAGACTGAACATAGCACTTGAAGATAAAATTCTCTATAAGGAAAACTTTCCTAGGGACCGTATCACTCACCCCTGAGATTTTACCATGTGTGTGTGTGTGTGTGTGTGTGTGTGTGTGTGTGTGTGTGTATTTTAAAAATTAAAAACAATGAAAAACATTACAAGTGATACAGAGTTTTTACCAATAGAAATTACTAGCACATGTCTTGTTGCCAGGTGCGAATTATACAGCCACTCAAAACTGTGAGCAAATTCAGAAAGCAAAATTTTGTTAATGAGAAGGAGATTGCATGGTTCATTCTCTGGAACTGAGCACATTCATACCTGAACAATGTAAAAGGAAAAGACAAAGGAAGATGGGCAGGGGGCTTTGGGCATTCTGTGTCTGATTAATAAGGATTCAGTTGAGAGTAAATTCACAGTGCCCCTGGGGCCATTATTGTAGTGACCCTGGGAACAATACTCAACACTGGGCATAGCCAGCGGGCAGCATGTGATTAGCCCTGTGGCCTACGATGCACTGTGTTTGGGAAAAAGTGCTGTAACTGTCATTGATCACAACATAGCCAAGGTTACTTCTGTGTGGCTCAGAGAAATACCTATAATGAAATAAATGCTTTTAATAATAGTCTTGCAAAAGCAATAATGATCCTGTCTCTGAGGATTTCACAAGGAAGTTTGGGCTTTATTCACTTGGTTAGGATTTAAAATAAACTTTCTTAATTGATTTTATAACTTGTCTCACCCAAACCTCATGTTGCAAAGCTTTGCACATTACCACATAGATGTAAAGCCAGAAATCATTCCCAATTTAGATTTATGGAAAGGGTTTTTATATTTTATAAACATAGATAGTCTTCCAGTTCTACCAAAGTGTGTTTCTTTTCTATACAAAAATGAATGCATCCATTTGTGAATGCTTTTATTTAAATCCCTCATGATTTATAGATATTGTACTATGTCTCCTTGTGTACATTTTTCTGCCCCCTTTGAAAAGCCTAAATCTTTTCATGAGCAAATCTGTACTCCACAAGTTGATGAATCAGCATCTTTTGGCTTTGGCATCCTCTCTACTGAGAGAGGGTGGTCTATTTAGTTTTTGTTTGCTTTTATTGTTTCCTTCAAATCTCTAGGTGGTTATTGCATTCCTGCATCAGTTTGAAATTTATAGTCTGTTTAATAGCGTTTTTATTTTTTATGATTATGTCAGTCTTACCCATCAGAGGGTCTTAGGCAATATGTTTTGAGTTTCTTTCAATAGCAACCACAGCTAGGAATCACCTAACTGAATTATGAGTTGTTGTTTTTTTTAACCAGAGGGAGCTATGAAACAGAAATGATTTTAGATCTAGATTATAATAATAATTTGGAGACATCTTTATGATCTGTGAGTTTCATATCACTCTCATGCCTGACACTCTCTTCGATTGTTACCGTTCCAATAGAGCACTGCAGAACTTTTATCCACATCCTCTCCATCACAGAAAGGTGTAAGAGAGTGAGAGTATGCTTAATATGGATTTGTTCACCAAAATGTCAAGAATAGTTGGCCCAAACTCTCCCAAAGGGCAGTACAAATGAATGTTTCTTCTTCAAAGATAATGTGCTTATAAGACTGAAACAGGAAACTGTCATTAATAGAGAATTTTTAGAAGATAATTTATTGGAAGCACGCTAGAATCCTCCAGGGAATCCAGAAGCACACCATGCTATCATAAAGGAACAGATGAGGAACTAACGATTGTCCTGAAGCGAGATGTTCCTCTGCCTGCCCCTGCCTATCCCGCTGACAGGCAGCCCTGATAACGTACATCACTGATGAGGCCTGATGCAGACAGATGATGCAGAATAAGAGGGGTCATGATTACAGGGAATGTGAGGGAGAGTAAGCCAGGTCTGGGAGCCCCTTCCCAGGGTCTCCTGTGTCATGATAGATTTAATTATCAGTGAAAGGAGAAACTAAGGAAAAATTATTCATCTTGTTGCAGGTCAAAAAAAAAAAGGTAAACAATAAAGAGCAAACTACTCTGTCTGGCTTCCAAATAGAGTTTCGCTCCTTCCCTGATCATTTCCAACTGCCTTTTCCATGTTCCACTTCCACCTTCACACCCTGCCCCAGTCCTAATGGTATACATTTCCTGGTTCAAGTGGCTGACAGAGATTGACTAGATTCTCTATGTTCCAATTCTAAATTCCTGGGAACCAAAATCTGTTTGGTCAAACTGGGTCAGTAGTTCAATCTGCCATGGTGAGGGAGATAGGGTTATCCTGTTCTGACCCTGCTGCCTCATTTTACCAAGGGTAGCCAAGGATGGTCCCTACAGAACGCACAGGGCTTCAACAATAACCCAGAAGAGCTGCCTATTATACTATGGAATGAGTAATATAAACATTACCATCCGAAGAGTTGATTCACAGCATTCCTTCCTCTGCACATATATTCAATCATTAATTGTAAATTAATGTAATTTATATTTTCCCAAGAGTAATTTCTGACAAGATGAATTGTGATGTATGTTACTGGTAGAGTTCATTTTATTTCTTCTGCCCTTTTGCTTCCGTTGCCCTTCAGATAAGAGTGAATTCACACACTAACTAAACACAAGGAAGCTTTAACTGTCCAAAATTTTCCTTAAAGATAAGAACTAAAATTAACAAGATTGTTCAATTCTTACAACCATTCTGGGAGGAGAAGCCTATACTTTTGCCATTTTAGTGGTTATGAAACTTATGAAAAAGGGCTTTAACTTAGTGTCTTCAATCACATAGTTAGTACAGAGTCACAAAATCCAGACGAAACCCAGTTTGAACAAGGGGAGTGAATTCAAGTATTATACTGCACTGACTGTATAGTAACCTATGGGTCTGTTTTAATCATGTAAGTCAGTTCTTATAGAGTGATTCCCTCCAAAAATATCACACCCATCTCAGATGTGCAAGGTGGTCATAGAATGAAGTCTCATTGTTAATGATTGCTGACTCTTAAGAGGATAATGCTCCATGATCCCTCACAACTTTATGGACTTCAGGTAGTGGTTGAGCATTCTAAGAATTTATTAAGAACTGGAAGAAAGCGTGCCTGCCTGGATGAACCATGGTCTGAAACAGGGCCACCTAGGTGAGCAGGCTAAACATTACCTGTCAAGGGACTCTAAATTAGAGCTCCTGCTGAGCTTGTTTGGCTTTCCAGCTGGCGGCTTTGCATATTGTTTTGATGTCAAATACCTTTTGGGTTTCTGTGATAGGCAAAAGAAAATCGAGGGCTCACAATTCTCATCTGAATTATCCATAAGAAGTCAAGAGAGGTAATGCTGTCACAGGAGGAAATTCCAGAAGTTTTAGACATGTGTCAAAATACTGAACACCTCATTTCTATTGTCAGTTTTTGTGGAATACTTTTACCCCCACTGGGGAGGTGAATCTTAGGCTAGCAATAGTGTCCAACTTACAAAACTTTTAAAAATATTTTATCTACTGTACATAGTAACTACCTAATAAGTATGTGAAAATGTGTATTGTGTACAAGATATCAAATTACTATGGTGAATAATAATGCAGTGATAACATTGCTTTCATTATAAATTACAAACTTTTTGAAAGAAAATGTTGCAAATCCTACCTTGTATTTTCTCTTGCTTTTTCTTTCTTTCCATTTATTTATTTATTTATTTATTTATTTATTTATGTCATACTAGGGATCGAACTCAGGAGCTTGCGCTAGCCAGGTAGATGCTTACACCACTCAGCTATCTCCCTGACCCTTGCCTTTTATTTTCATTGGTTTTAATTTTTAGTATAATTCATCCTCATATGTCTCATTTACATACACCTCATTCTGGCTTGGTATTTTAAAATAATATTATCAACAGTATCAGTATTTTATTTTAAAGCAGGCTGATCTACATACAGTGGAGAGGATAACCTGAATTATTGCAAGGAACATGGATTTTTTGTTGTTGTTGTTGAAATCTTCCAACATGGCTCAAACTGCGTCCTAGGAGTTATACTGTATGGGCCAGTGAGATAGCTCAGAAGTATAAAGTGCCTGCTTAGGCAACCCCAGGGACCTTGGTCCGATCCCCGGCACCACACCCTGCACCAGCCATAACCCCAGGGCAGGCCGAGCCAGCCACAATTTTAAAAAAATGACAGAGTTATGCTCTCATTGCAGTGGATAGAGGAAGGAACCCAGATAGTAAGCTGTGATTGTTTTAGCTGATACCTTGTTCAAAAGTGATCAGTAAGTAAATGATAGTTTCTTGCAATAGAACACTTTACAATTTGAAAAGTAAACTTGCTATTTATTATTCAACAAAAACAACAAAGATGGCATGAGAGAGAATATCTCAATTGAAGCAGAAAAGACTGGGGTCAATTAGTTTGTAATTAAAAGAGCTGGGCCTCTTACTAGTATCGCCGCCTCTGCCAAGTGGCCATTGTCTGACTGTGGCTGTACCCATTGGAAACATAAGCTTACACCTTCAGCTTTCATAAGAAAGAATGTTTTGTAAAAGTTAACATTTCTGTCTTATTTACATTGACGCTTGTAAGTTGAGTCTAGGTGTAAAATAGATGCGTGTTTTCTTTGACCTCTACATTATAGATCCTCTTGAGAAAAATATGTTAATTGGCAGTACTTAAAATTAGATACTATGTAAAATAGTGCATCACCAGCTTATCTTGATTGTACTTACACCTACATCTATTCTGAAGCAGCATTAGGGACCTCACTGCACAGATGAGAGGAGTTCCTTAGTTCATAGAGTTCCCAGTGTTTGCAGCCCTTAATGAGGAAATAGAGACCTTCACTCCTGTGATTTATGGGCCTGTTGTCTATAGCCAGGTAGGTTTGGAACTCAGCTTACGGTACCAGACGTTTCCTGATTCTGAACACGAGAGTAACTGATGAAGTGGGGTTTTTTTTGTTCACTTCTGAGATTTCTTGGCAATCTCTGTAGATTGAAGACAGAGAAAGTAAAATACATCTGTTTGTTTGTTTTCAAGTTAGAAAAACATTTACTTACCGTCCATTTGTTTGGGCTTGATTGCTGTGTTCTCCGGGTACACTCTGAATTGCAGTAGGGGGGAACTGTATGCTTGAAAAGGAGCAGCATTTCTTTTGATGTATAGACACAGGCGGATCACTCTAGGCTCAGCTGCTGGCAGGGATCTGAGGTGCTGTGAGGATGCCTGTTAGTCGAGAGGCCCATACCCACTCCATCATGAAGTCAACAGCAAAATGAGGCTCTGTGAAGGAGTTGACTTATAGTTTGTTTTTTCCCCACATAAATATAATTAAATATGAAAGGTGGTGATGGTGTGAACATCTGTCTTTAGCTTTCAGATTTTTCACAGTCTGTTGATTAGGTTATGTTTTGTATTATTCCGATGTCCACAGCTGTCAAGTGGAAGGGAAGCAGGCCTGCCGAATCAGGAACTGGGTCTGCGGCGGCCCTTCATGGTCCACGTGGTAATAGCAGGCGACAGCTTCCACTCTGAACAAATTGTTTTCTGTTGGTTGATGGGTCTCAGCTGTTCTAACCTGGGAAGTGATGAGTTTTGCTTTCATTTGGAAAGGAAGATCTGCTCAAATACAGTGGCTTGCTTCTTGGGGTGTTAATCTTTGTCTGATATTTTTAAGTGTTGTTTTACAGGCACATGTGTGCACACATCCTGCGGTGGTTTCTTGAAAGCAAGTTATGATTGGACCAGAGCACCAGATCAAGAGATTTCCAAGGTCCTCCAGCGCTAGATGTCCAAGTAACAGAGATCACCCCAAGGGCCAGAGAAGCACAGCAGAAAACCTCACTCCTCCCCAGAGCGCACGGATCAGTTTTTCACTTTCACTCAGGAGCACCTATTCTCAGATAAGGTCTGTTCTTCCTAAGAGAGGCTTGCTGACCCTCATGTCCTTGGATCATGCCAAGCAGTGAGTGCTGTTTAAAGCGATAGGAGCATGAGCCATCGAAGTTCTCCTCCAGAGGTATCCAATCCATGCATTTAATTTTTTTTTTTTTGCCATGAGAGTGTGTACAAAGCATCAGAGTCCAATGCACTGAACATGGAAAAAATCTGAGGGTTTTCCCAGTTTTTTCATCTTTCTTTCTCTTCCTCTGCATCAAATTTTGGCCTTAGAAAGTGTTCTAAACACATTTTAACCCAAATGTAGGAATACAAACCATTGCTTGGTTTTTGTTTCATAATGAGAAATAGTTAAAGACATCTGTTTGGGGGACAATAGAGCATTCTACAATGATGGAAATGCTACATATATTTTTTTCAAGTCTATAGCTGCTGGCCAGACTTCCCTGTTAAGTGTTGAAATGTAGTTAGTGCAACTGAGGAATAGGCTTTCATTATATGTAGTTTCCATTCATTTAAGTTTAAATTAAGGTAGTCATAAGTAGGTGACAATTATTATGGGAAGTTCATAAATGATCATTAATGATAAGAGGTAAAATTTTCTCTTACTTGCAGTGATGTAAGTATTGTTTAGAAGAGTCTTTCCGGGAAGCATCAAGGTAGCACTACTTGCACCTGAAAGGGGAAGAAGGGCACGTTCAGTACCCAGAACAGGAACGAAGCCCTCTCAGACAGCAAGGAGATATTTAAAGAAATATGAGTATGGTAATAATAAAATATATGGTTTCAGCAGCCACTTGTTTGAGCCAGGCATTGTGAAAATCATATTCTTTTTACATCATCTTGGCAACAACTCTTTGAAATTATTGTCATCCTCATCTTGCAGTGAAGGATACCGAAGTATAGAAAGTGTGAAGACTCAACTCAGACTAAAGAGGTGAGTGAATATCAGAGTTTTTCTTATGTCTCTTAGGTCCGCCATCACAATGACAGCTACCATGAACTTAAAAATCAGTATATTTTAGGGCTGACGAATGAGTCTCACATACAAATGCAATGCTGTCAGAATCCAAAATCCCTTTCTATTCTTTCCTTGAAGATTGTGTTTAGAATAAAGTGATGTCTATATATAACTAACACAGAGTACATACACCATAAATGCAGCTGTATCATTTTTAGTATCATCATATTACATTTCCATAAACTCTAATTCTTTATGCATATCAGTCAAAAGTGTCACTGGGTGAGCATAAATAATTGCGCCCTTAATGCTACCAGTGACAAAAAAAAATCAGAAAATTATATTTCTGAAGGCTTGAAGGACCCAATCAGAGTAGCTAGAAACATTTTATCCTAACAGAAGAACTGTACATAAGTCTGCCACTCAAAACCAGTAGTGGTATTTATGAATATGCTTACCTATGCTTGCTGATTTGGGATCTTAAAAAGTTCCTGTGCTTCATTGTCCAAATAATAATCACATGCTGAAGGTATGCGTGAGAGACAAGGTGCCTGTAAGCTGTGCTGCATTATTAATTACAGCAGGACTCGCATCTACCAACATTTCCACAGAGTGTAGTGATTACTTCCTGCCACTCATTCTCCCTGAAATGTGTTTTCTGGCGTTCCTACCCATAGGAGTTGTCAGCCACTGCACTTGGCACTGAGGTTGGTGAAAACTGATCCACTGGTTAGATTAACAGGGAGAGAGAAATCAACCACAAAGCACTTAGCTGTCAGCCATAGGATCTGAAGCAAATTCGATGAAATTGATTTGTTTTAATTCTTCAGTATTTCTAATTGGTCCCATGTTGATTTCCAGTTAGTATGCATAACATTAAATTCAAGTTAACTATCGGGTTGCTCATCTTTGTGTTATCAATAAGCTGCAGTTTTCAGGCACCTTGACTTGACTGTCACTTCACAGTGGACACAATAACATGTTCTCTGCTCATCTGTGACATTCAAATAATTCTGCTGTACACATTGGCGATCTTAGCTGATTTATTTGCAAAGCAGCTAAAGGTCTGCATACACCAGGAGGCGACCTCTTTTGGTCCCGAAGGAAAGACCTGTGGACATGGTCTGCTCTACATTGAGATGAGAGCAAGAAACTATAACTAGAGCACAGTGAGTGTGCACCTCTAAGAAGTCTTGGCAGAATTGTGTAGATTGTCTTTTTTGGCAGGAGTACTGGCCACTAAGGCAAGCATAGGAACCTGAGCCTTGAGAAATACGAAACATTTGAGTGAGGTGAGAGAAACACTCCAGCCTGTGGATAGTTTTGGAATAAGAAACAAAGGTTAGTTCAAGTTCTGTCTGCTAGAAAGGTTGGTTTTGGTCTCTAAAATAGTGATCTCTAAAAGCTACATATATTATCTGAAACTGTTAGGAAGACACCAGTTTTAGCATATTTAGTAAACATTCGAGGTCAAGGTATAAGGTTATGCAGTCATTTCTTTCATTTATAGTCTGCTAAGACAATTTAGTGGCGCGTATATTACGCTGAAATGTACTCAGAGCTTTGTACCTCTTCAGGTAAGGAGGTGTGCAGTTTTGGTTGAACTAGAATTCACAAGAGAAGAGATTCTGATGAGTAACAAGGGGAAGAGGACTGAAGGCAAGTGGGAGGGTGGCAGGAAGGAGGGAGGGAGAGAAAGAGACAGGGAGGGAACAATAATAATAAACTTTTAAAACCAATTAAATCACAGCTAAATCAGTCGCATTCTGTTGAGTAGAGCATAATGATTTTTCTTTCCCTTTTTTCTAATACTAGCTATAAGGGTCAATCACATGCACGTTGTTCTGAAGTTCTTCAAAGGGAAGTTTCTCAGTCTAAGACCATACTTTTGCTTGTGCTCAGGTTGAGATTTTAGAATCAACTGACTTGGAATTAGAAATTAAACAAGGGCTAGTAAGGGATGGTTAGTAAATAAACCATAAATGGAAGTCAAAGGCATATAGACCATAGAGATCAGTGCCAGCCTAAGATCTGAGCCAGGAGTTGGCAGATATTACACTCACAAATTAATGTTTGAGAAGTCAGTTGAGAGGACAGAGAAAACTGACAGCAAGAGCAAGCCCAGGGTACATTCCCTGATGGACATTATCTGCCATGCATAGATCTTCTCCACATTAAGGAAACACAATCTCACTTGCAAAGCATAGAAGTTTCACAGAAAGGCCAGAATGCCTCAGAAACATTCTCTTTTATATATGTATCTATTTGTGGATGTGTTTCTCACAAAATATCTTACTTTTAACACGTGAAAGCTCAGAATATGCTTTTCTCACTTACCACTACATTTTTAAAATTTTATAAATTTATTTATTTGATACAAAGTCTTGCTGGGCTGTTTGGACATGTAGTGATCCCGCTGTCTCAGCCTCCCCAGCACTGGGATTACCAGCTGGAGCCACCAGGGCTGGATTTGGGGCCAGCACAGCATGTGGTACCAGGAATCAAGCTTGGGTCCTTGTGTTTGCCAAGTAGGCACGTAGACCTCCTAGCTATCGCCCTAGCAGTATATTTTTTCTATAAACATTGAATTCTGAATTATTAATGGTTCCTGTCCATCAAGCAAAAAGCTATTTTATTTGTAAATGATTAGCTAATTTCACTGATTTAATGAAATCTGATAAACCATCAATGCGGCTGAATATCGTCTATATTTCAGCCTCGCCTTTATTCTAATTCTGCTTCTTTCAAAACTCATTACTGTTATAATCAAGGATTCTAACATAAAACACAAGTTTTCTTTTCTTTTTTATTTTTATTTATTATTTTTTTCTCGTTTAAGAACCTTTGTTTGCTTATTCACTCATTTTTATGGCCAGCTCAGCCCGCCCCGAGGGCAGGGCTGGCGCAGCATGTGGTGCCGGGGATCGAACCAGGGTCCCTGAAGCTGCCCAAGCTTTCCCAAGCAGGTGCTTTAGACCACTGAGACATCCCGCTGGGCCCCACAAGTTTTATTTTCTGTATAATAATTTTGTAGTTTGAAGGGTCTATTCTACTTTTCACATATTTTTGGAGATTTTTATTGTGACAGTTGCAGATTTATATTCAGATGGAAAGGGACCAGGGTGATAGCTCCATGGCGCAAGTGCCTGCCAGGCAAAGGTAAGGTTATGAGTTCAAACCCTGGTCCTGACAAAAAAAAAAAAAAAAAAAGGCACTATATTCATATGTAAGAAGTAGTAACCCCTGGCCGCTGCTCTGTTTCTTCCAAGGGTAACACTTAAAAAATTATAGGATATGATCAAATCCAACTAATGCAATCCACCAATCGTACTCATACCTCTGAATTTTACATATTCCTGTAAGTGTATATGTACATGTTTGTGTGTGTGTGTGTGTGTGTTTGTGTGTGTGTGTGTGGAGGGGGTTTGTAAATATCCCTATAACTTTATCACCTGTGCTGTTTTGTGCACATGTTACTGTAGCCACAATGTTTAGCAGTTCCAACACAGCACAGTTCCCTGTTAGTAACTCTTTTTAACAACCACCCCCCTGCCCTCAGGCTGTCCACTTCTGAGATTTTTTTTTCTTAAATTTTAAATTTATTAAAACTTTACAAATTCTTACAAGCATATCTAAACTCTATATGTATTGAAAAGTCAGAATGTACCAAAATTCAAAGTTTAGAAAAGCTACAGTGATAGCTACATGGAAATACAAGGTGATACAAGGTTATTTTATATTGAAAAAATAATTTCTTTTTTGAAATAGTTTCATATATCTACTTAAGCAATAAAAGAAAAAAGAATGACCAGCAGTTTCACTTAATTTTTGTATTTTTTCCTGTCAAATAACCTTCAAACCTTAATAATTTAAAATTAGTATGTACAGTATTCAACCTCAGTTAATATATCACTTGTTAATTGTCCTTTACTTGATTTACTGCTAATTACTGCTAATTACTTGATTATTCTTGTAAATATATTTCTCTGTCTAATATTCTTGACAGAACAGAATATTCTAGAAAGAAAGATAAGAAACTGAAATGAATGCCATCCAGAAAAATATCCCAGTTTCCAGCTTTACTTTGCTATTACTCTGTACAAACTCAAAATTATTATGCATTTTTTAAATTATATGGCAATTTGACATATAATTATTTGTTTCTGATTACATTATTTTTAAATTGCATATAGTGGAGTTTTGCTTTTGGAAAATTACTTTAATAGTCTCTTCACTATCGGTGTCTTATTTTAATTTAACTACATTTTGTAAACTCTGTCAATGCTTTGTTTTATAATAATCTTATTTTTCTTGCTCATATGTTGAAGTGTTATGAGTTGCTTATTTGCATTTTAATTTTGTAAACACATTGATTTGTATACAAAATATCAATCAATATTTCAATATTTTTGTCATGATATCTCACTTGAAAATGATCTGCTTAGGAAAAAAGTTGCAAGAATCTAGTCAGCTCCATTCTTTGCTACTGTATACTTGCTCAGATTTTCTAAGTTCATATATTGAATACGTTTTCTTTTACCTTTTTTTGAATGCAAATGTGGCTTAGGAATTTTATTTAGTTTTTATTTCCTTCAAGTAGCTTTTTTCCTTCTCTATATGATTTCTCTCTCGATTTTAGAACTGACTTGAATATAGTCAATGTTTATGTATGCATTTTCCTTAGGATTCTCTACCATCTGGCTTGGATGCATCTGCCTTTTCTTGGATGCACTCCACTTGCTTTAGTTACTGTTGCTCTGAAGTGCATGATTATTTGGCAGAAAAAAAATATGCAATTATCAGTACTTAACATAAAAAGTAACTTACAACTCTTAGAAATTAGTTCTTCCATAGGAACCATTCATAAAATTAGATATTTATTTATGTTTATTAGAAAAAAATGTATAAGATTGGTTTGCATTGTATAAGCAAATTAACACTTAGAACTGTTTTCTTTCTTTTCTTCTTACTGTCTTTTTGAAACAAATTTTACAGTGTTAATTATTAATACTGTATCTCTATTCTTTATTCAAGTCTTTCCCTGAAGGATCTCTGAGGTTGCTCTGTTTTTGCATATAGATTCTGCACATTTCTTGAGAGCCTTGGGGAAGTTCCCCTAGCTCTTAGGGTGAATTATTAAAAATGGGAAAGTTGGTCTCTCTCCACAGGATTTCTTATATTTCTCTTTTTCTACTTTAAAGTAGCATGTAGAAATGACTTAGTATTAGCATGAGAAAAAAGAATAATGGATATCTGGTTTTCTTTGATGGAGACTGTAGGTCTTATTTGTATTGAGACCCAAAGGTATTAACAAATGGGAATAGGATGAAATCCTGAGTAAGCGAAATGACCTCAAAGGATAGCCCAAGGTGCATTGTTTCTAAGGAAGGCTATACATCTACTTAGTATAGTTCTTCCTCCCATCATTGTCTTAGGAATTCTAGCTAGGTACTTTAGCCTACAGAATAGACAGAAAGTGTGTTATCCTCAGTAAATATCTCAGTGAAGTAAGAAAACAAGTGATGAAAAAAGGATAAATAAAATTCAATTCAAGCATAGGAAAATACTTGCAGGAATTGAAAGAGGTTTTTGCAGTGAAGGCAGGGTTTCCCAGCTGCTGTTGCCAGTCAGCTGCGACCATGTGACTAAGTTTTGGTCAATGAGGTGTAGTGAGCAAAGTGTTTGCAAATTTTAGGAAGTGTCCTTCAACAAACTCCATTTGCCCATTTTCCTGGGTGTCTCTACATTTTGTCCTGAATGTTGGCATGATGGTTATTTATAGATTACTTGAACATGGGAGGAAAATAAATTATAACCTTACGAAAAACGTTTTTAGAGTTTTGGGGATAATTGCAGCTGACGCTGATTTTGACAAATAAAATGAAATATGTCTGCTGTAGAAGGAATTTATACATCTATACACCACAAAGTGGTCATTAACTTACCAAATTCCATGAATGGAATTTTTTTGGGAGAGTGATCAAGGTAGATAAAACAACTCTCTCTATAAGTAAATATAAAAATCAGGATCACTTTCTAATTCTCCATAACAGTATTAGAATTTGAAAAAAGATCCAATATGTACAAGTTTAGAGTAAAATAATACATAATAAAAATATAAAAAGATAAGTTTTGGGCCATATTTAGGAATCCTAAGATATTTCCATATAAGGATAGATCAGGGAACTATACTACTTGTGAGATGATCTTGCAAAAGAAGTACAGAAAAAAAAAAGAAAAGTTAAACAAAATAACAAGAGGAAGAGTGCCAGGAGATAGCTTAGTATCATAAGTGCTTGCCTGGCAAGCGCAGGTTCTGAGTTCAATCTCCGGTAGTGGAAAAAAACAAAACAAAAACAATAAAATCACGTGCTCATGAAAAATATCCCAAATCATAAAACATTTCCTTTTGGATACAGAAAAGACAAGGAAATATATCCAACCTAGGAGTAGCTAGGCACGAGAAGGCCATGGAAAAACAAAACAGAAAGCAAGAAAGATAGCACCAGGTGTGGTGGTGCATGCCTGTAATCCCAGCACTTAGGAAGTTGAAGCAGGAGGATCAATGTAAGTTTGAGACTAGCCTGGCTCCAAAAGTGAGCTCAAGGCCAACCTGAACTTCATCTTGAGACCCTGTCCCAAAACAAACAAACAAACAAACAAACAAGCAAACAAAAAGATAGCAAGAATAAATAAATGCTACACTGCAAAAAAAAATAATGTAGGAAAAATTAAGCTTTTAATGTTATGCATAGTGAACAACTAGTAAAAACAACTTTCACAATGTGAAAGGATAAGTTGCAAACTTATCTACCCAGTGATCCTGTCGGACATCGCAAATACAGTGTGCACAAAGAACGGTTTATAGTCTTTCTCTAAAATTTGTTTGAGCCTTTTCTGATGTTCCTTATCAATAATTAATCATGCCGCTCACTACAAAATTATTTAGAAGATTTGGTAGTCATATTGGTACTCAGCAATATTTCTAGTACTCTTCATGCCTGCATATTTTCCCCTGTGAATTGGACTTCTTATCTCTTATACCTTCCTCCATCTCTCACAGGGCCCCAAGCTATACATGGACCAGCACAAAGGGCACTTTAACTTCAATTTATTATGTAGTAGGTACAAAGATCATGGACCTGCTTACAAGGTCCAGAATTCTCCAGATTCCTCTGCTAACAGGTAAATTCAATTTAAGTACTAAGGAGGCAACCAATCCATGACTTCTAGATAATCTCATCACACCAGGCTCCTCAGTCATATGCTTGCATACTCTGAATGCATTTCAGCAAAGAGAGGAAAAGATGTACATTTCATCCCTGCCCTTTCAATTCAAATGCTTCTGTGGTGCTTCTGCCTCTGTGGATGAGAAAACTTAACCAACTCATGAGAATGAAAGCTTTCAGAAACCAAAATCACAGAGCTTTTGTGAAAGTTTTCAAACATGGTAGGTTGATAAAGTTCCCTTCACCCACCAGAGGTGATTTTGATTTATAGCCCACCTGATGAGGTTTCTTCCAGTTGGTGGACTTAACCAATCTGCACACATACATATACAGAAATATTCATCCCTAATTTTTTATAGTATTTCCATATACTTGCTCAACTTTCTCAATGTGGTGATTTTCTTGACTTTGTTTTAGATATTTGTTTGAGTTCTGATAGTTTTCAGGCATTGAAGCCTTTCTTTTAATAGACATCTAAAATTAACTATAATTTCTCATGAACGACTTTCCTTTTTTTTTTTTTAAATGCCAGTATTTAATCAGCAATTATATATATATGACATTCTTTTCTTTTTATATTTTAGTAAGGGTCTCCAGGGTCTCACTATATAGATCAGACACATAGTGATCTGCCTGCGTTCAGGCTCCCAAGAGCTGGGATTATAGGCGCACCACCATGCCCAGTGTCAATTGCCATTTCAGCAAGTCCAGGGGGCTGGGCCGGCAAGGCACATCGGAGATGGCACCTTGGCCTAACCTGCATCTGCCTAAGCAGGTGCTTTAATCTGCTGAGCTTTTTGTCCAGCCCCTTGGTATTCTTTTAAAGCACATAATTCCACTGAATTTCCTTTATATTCTCATGCTCATTGTAGTGTCATTAATGTTCCTTCTTTATCCTTATCCTTACTTTTGCTCTACCCCCCACTGCAAAATTCCATGAATTCAGTGTCATTTGACTATGTGTTTAATGTTTTATTTTAAGGCAACCCAGTTGGGTCCTGTCTGCTCCTCCATCAGACAGTAGCTTTCTTTCTCCCCAGTAAATAAATTCTTTTCCTTAATAAATTTCATTTTCAGTAGGTTGACAATTAAAAGAAAATAGGTTGGGAAAAACAACTTTAGGTTAGCTTTAAGATATTTATATTGAATTAACTATAAGGAAATGTACTAAAGTAGAAAATATCCAGCAGAATAGAACAAATATATCATTCCTGGAAGCTGAAGTAGAACTGTATGTGCATTAAATGTTCCACCATTGAGCTATGTCCCCAGGACCCAGCAGATAGGTAGATAGATTTTTTTTCTTTGCTATGGTGTCACTAAATTGCCAAGCTTGGCCTTTGAAGGCCCCTACTCAACATTCAGAGTAGCTAAAATTTCGGGTCTCTCCCACCATATCTGACTGGAATATCCATTTTTGTATGTCCATCCTTGTCCTGTGATACAGGATTCGTGACTATGAATAGAAAGAGTGTTCATTACTAGTATGCTGAATTGTAACAAAAACACCAGTCAGCTAACTGCCTGGAAGCCAGGGCAACTGATTTGGAGCATGGCACTACCACTTACTATGAGAGGCAATTTCCAATATTTCTATAAAATGGAAAAGAAATAGTACCACCAATTAAGTGAAGCTTTTAGGAACTATGCATGTGGGAAAGTGTTGTCTTGTAGTAAGTACTCAGTAAAAGCTCAGCTTGTGGGATTATCTGTCTCAATATTGGATTCTCTGTTGGATTAAAAGCAGTACCTAGTCATTGAGTGAATTTACCACTTCCAAATTCAGGGCTACTCTAAATACTTTTATCTAACATATGCGTTTTTGCTATTATTTGCCTATTAATGTTTTTGTCCATTTTTCTTCTGGGTTCTCTTTTATGTGTGGATTTCTTGGAGCTCTTTTTATAGATAACAGGATACATATTTACAAGTATTTTCTCTTAGCCTCACATATATGATTTTTAACATTTTATTGAAGTTATATATTCTGAAGAAGATACAAGTGGAGGAATATTTACAAATTGAGTCCTGCCACAGAACAAGGAAAATATTCCAAAAGTTTAGGACAGAGTCTACAGGGTCTCACTACATAGATTGGACTCAGTGATCCTCCTGTTTTCAGCCTCCCAAGCACTAGGATTGCAGGTGCACGCTAGTATGCCTAATCTCAATCACAGTGGACTCCTGGGGGTGGGACCGACACAGCACGCCAGGAATCGAAGCCTGGCTGCTATGCTCTGCCTAAGCAGGCACTTTAATCCACTGAGCTACCTGGTGGCCTTCTATTGCTATTTTAAGGTTAACTATTTTCTTAAGTCTGTTACCTCATATTATGGTTTGTGTCTAGATGTTCCCCCAAAGCCTCATGCAGTCAGGGGGCTGATTTCTTGAGTTTTGTGATTGATGCATGGTCCAATGCTGGGATTATAGGCATGAGTGCTACTCCTATCCTGCATCCTATGCAGCCTGCATATAACATATGACAGGGAAAGAGATCTGATCTAGTCCTTCCTTTTTGCTCCTGCTGCTTTTACTGTCTTCTACCACCATGAACTGCTGCTCTCTGCCATGTGTCACCCTGCATTGGAGCCAGCTGATTATGTATGAAACTCCCACAAACTGTGAGCAAAATAAAATTTTCTTTCCTAAATTCTGGGCATCAGGTATTTTGTCTCAGCAACAAAAGGAAAGAAACCAAGATATCCCATGACACCCTTTTATCCTCATCAAAAGATTTTCCTTTTGCTGCTTGAAGAAGAGGAAAGGTTTTATGAATAAAATCTCCAAGAAGTTCTTTTTTTCCACCAAAAACCTGGCACATCTTTATGACTACCTTTATTCTTCTCCAAAATTGAGTCAAGGTGTGCTTTCCCCGACATGATAGAACCCTGTTTACTGAGGCCCCTGGCCTTTAATCCTATGCTTCCTTTCACACATTACTGCACTGCTCACTCACATTTCATCAATAACTTCAATGTTTCCTCTCCACCTTACTTACTTAGTGTACGTTACCTGGCATTAGTCTTAAAATGAACTCTAGGATCGTCAAGTTTGCATTCCTTCAATACGTTAGTGTTCCAGCTCTACAAAGGGAGGACCTGTGAGAAATTTTCCTTAGTCGATGGGACTTTCTCCAGCTTTTCCTTCTTGGTACTGCTGAGTCTGATCATCAGAAGACATTGCTCTACAATTTACATCATACCTGCTGAAAGTTACACGTGAGGATCGTCGTGCATCCGTTTAATTTCTGTAAATTATCTGTTAAAGATCTTCCCATCACTATCTTACTGCTCTGACTTGGCTTCCCACCCAGGCACTTAAATCCTGAGATTGTAAATGGGAGCACATTGTGATCCAGTTCCTCTGCCCCTGGGAAATCTCTTTTCTTGCTTATACACACTCTAAGTTCAATAGGTCTATTTTTTTTTTTTTTTCTTAAGCTACGTTTGTTTGCATTTTGCTTTGCTTCTGGTTTCAAAAGCTAACAAATATTTTCCAAATCTTTGTGTGATTTGAGCCAATAAATTCAAAACATATTTCCTGAAAACCTATCTTTTTTTCGTATGCTTGGATAGATTCAGATATCAATACAGCTAAGAGCAATGGCATTCTTGTACTGGTGGAGGTTACACTTAGGAGAGTGGGAGGGAAGAAAGTTAATATCTATTTTTAAACATAGAAGCTGTTTAGAAAGGGATAAGAGTCAAGTAGGACTGGTTAAAACCATTCTTTCTATCGCCTACTTCATGGCTGGTGTGCTACCACATCAATGTTAGATAAGGTCTTGTGTTAGATGGTGTGAATGAATGAATTCTAAAACAATCATAGCTTTTGAGTAATTTCTTCCCATTTCACAATATCTACTTTACCTTTTGGATCTTATTTAAGAATCTGTTCAAAGGAGAGGATACTTGGGATGGGGTAATGGAGAAAAAAGAAGATTATATACATATATATATATATATATATATATATATATATATATATATATATATATATATATATGCTATTTGCATTATTAATTTCTATTCATTGAAAGGAACAGTTTGTGCCTACATGGTTTGATCAGTTTTGCTTGCCTATAGCAGGTAATCTGAGGACTACTTTGAAGATAATATGTAATATAATAACCATTGTTAATATCTTCTCTTGTTTTCAACTTCTGTATCATCTTTATTGCCTCATTTTATCCTCTTTAAAATAAAAAAATCATATATTAGAATAAAAAGATTTCACATGGGAGGATGAAGCATCTGTGATACTCAGGTGGTAATTTGGCAAATTCAGAAATCAGTCAAATCGACTAGACAGTAACAGGAAGATTAGATTTTTAACTTGTTCCACCACATTTTATCTCGCTACCATCTGTGTTAGCCTCCTGTGTCTCTGGAGGAAAGATTTCAAGCAGGTTCAGGAAGCTATTCTTTCATCTTTATTTTGCTAATAGTGAATGAAGGGGCTTTGGCAAAGGAGCCGGGATGGTGCCGATGTGCTCAGACACAGATCTGCAGTCCTCTTTCATCATCTCTCTGCCGCTAGCAGGAGCCAGGTCCAGCGGCAGCAGAGGTGAGGCACAGCACCTGACAGCCTCAGGATTCCACTCACGGTACACTTCATGGACATTTCTCTCTGGCCTTTAATGAGCTGCTGCTGAGACTGGTTTTATCATCTCCACTTGAGCCTCACAATAAGCATTGAGTGGCCAGCAAAAGATTAATAAGATACAGATGAGAAAATTAAGTGTATTAAACTAAAGCCCCATATCCAAGACCCATTTGTGAAAGAATAGGTAGAATAAAACTTGGATTTTAGGGAAGAGGTTTTTCGTAGGTGAACATCAGGCAACAACACTCAAGGTACTAGTATGAAATGTATTTTGAGGAGTAAAATTTATTCCTCCTTCCTGTTTGCAGCATTGGTGATGCTACTGATTGTTGGTTATTTATAGGCCCGATGGCTCATGCTAGATGTCCTCTTGACAAAGCCACAGGTTGTGCAGCCATTTGGTCAGGCGACGCTCGGAGTATGTAGGTAAGTATGTTCCTGAGTGGCTGGGTGAACCTGACTGTCCTCCCTAATTCAGCTGGGCCCTCTTTGGTCAGTGTGGCTTGACTTGAGCCCCACTGTGGAACTTCTATGTGGGAGGGGATTCCTTCCTCCTGACTACTAGAGCTCATATATTAGTTCTTTCCTACCTTCAGACTTCACCTGATAAGTTAGCTCTTTCTGAATCTTCAACGGGCCACTATTTGTGTAGAAAATAAATTATCAGATCTGGTTCTCAGGCCTTCAGACTTAGATTTGAGCTGTGCCATTTTTCCATTTGTCTAAATAGACAGACAGACAGATAACTGATTAATAGAGTTGATAGATGTTAGAAGGGAGAGGTAGACAAATAATGGATGAGAGATAAAGAGGTGATTACTAGCGTAGGACAAGGAGGCACAGTTGCCAGCTTTCAGAAAGCTCTTGCCTTCCTCAGTTTCTTTTTCATTGGTTGACAGTGCATTTGTGTATGCTATATTCTGTAGTACTGTTCCTATTCCTTTCTTCTCAACTTGCTCTTCATCGGTCTATACTATAAACTTATGCAGTCATCAGATACCTAACATTACATGTAAAATTGTCACAAAAAAGTATGTAGAATAAATCCCATAGAAGAGTTCCGTATAGATCTTGATGTGTTTAATTTCATTGTGAAATGACAGCTTAATATATAAACAATTCAACAACCTGATGGGCAAAATGATGAGTATAAACTCATTGAACATTGAAAGATAAAGGAAGGGTTGACCAGACAGCTCAGTGGACTACAGCTCCTGCTTATGCAGGTGTACAGAACAGGGTTTGATCCCTTGGGCACCATGCTGAGACAGCAACTGAGACTGGGCGTGGTGGTTCTATATTCCCTGTGCTTGGGAGGCTATGAGTCTGACTTGTGTAGTGAGATCCTGTAGACCCTGTACTAAACACATTTTCAAAAAGAAAAGTAAAGGAAGGGGGTGTTTTTCATAAAAGCTATTATTTCTATGACAGAATGCCTCTAAGATAAGGAATAAGAATTTACCTTCAGGAGTTATCAAGCTAGTGAAGCATGAGTACTTGGACACAGCTGACTACAAGTAATGTAATACAATCAAGGAATTCTAGAAGCAACGCATTCTCCAGAGCAGCTAGAATGTTCTTTCGTTACGTTAAGCTAACCATTCCAAAATATTAAGCAAGGCCACAACAGAAGTAGATGCTGAGCAGAGATAATAGCTTTCATAGTACACACAATTTCTCATAGTAAAACCATGATAATTGCCGTACGATGTGGTATTGTGCCCCACATTTTCTAAACAAAGTGCAAGATAAAAGAATTATCAGGACAGGAATCTTAGATGATTTTTCCCCTTTGTTCCATGTATTTACAGGTGATGATCAAAACCTTAGCACCAACACTGATGTCTCAGGTGTTTAAGAATTCACAGCATAACATCCTATGTACCTATTGGTGCCAATCAGCATCCTGCACCACCTATTCCCATAAACAAGAATCAATACAGTTCAAAATAATATACATCTATCAAAAGAAGTCACTTGTGAACATTGTTCCTAGCAAAACTTTCTCAGACTGACTAGATTCAATATTGATTTATACCTGCAAGAAGGTACAGGGGCTGGGAGTTTGATTCCTGGGCCTGCCTTGCCGGCCCCATCCCAGGGGTGCACTGAGATGGCAATTGAGACTGGGCATGGTAGTGCACACCTGTAATCCCAGCTCTTGGGAGGCTGTACATAGGAGGATCACTAGGAGTCTGATCTAGTATGAGACACTGAACACCCTCTAGACCTTCCCCTAAAATGAAAAAAAGAATTTAAAAAAAAAATCGAATTGTAATTTGTCAAGCATCACAAAAACTATCCATTTCTTCTTGTTTAGTATTCAAAATAAAATGATAAGATTCATAAAATTATCTTTATATGATATGGTTTAAAATAAAGGTCAATTTATTGTTATAATGAATTGCTCAAGTAATTGTACCTGATAAGAAGAAAAATGAGCATTTTTGATGTCAGATCTCAAAGGCTTAGGCTGTAGTTTTTTACGTCAAATCAAAGATCCTAAGGTTATTCATCTATAGTGATAAAGCTATAAGGACTGGTTGAAGTCAACCAAGCCAAGATTTATAAGTCCAGCTCTCTTTTTTCCAAGAATGTATGCGCTCACTCACTTTTCTGTTCATTATGTGAACATTAACTTCCAGTGCGTACCAACTATGGAGCAGACTATCCCAGACCAATATCTTCATCTGAGATCATGATTTCAAATAACTCTGAAATATATCCGTTGTGTTGGTGGCATTTTGCCCTTATATTTCTGTTGTCTTCCTCTTCCTTAAGGTCTTTGCTGCCATGGCTGAAATTTCCCCTGTAAGCCAAACCACGTGCCTCCATTCTGTGCTTTTACTCAACCTCAGGTGGAGTGGAATCTCCATCTCCTGCAGAAATCCTTCTCTGAGGACCTCAGGTACCATAACTAGCATAAGATCTTACTCAGTGATGAATATAAATATTTCAGTTTGTTTTTTTTCAAGTAGACTGTAGGCTTATGAACACTAAGCTCTGGAGGTACTTTTTATTTTCATTAAAACCCAAATGCTGGGACTATCACTTCCCAGTGACACAGGATAATTTTCCAGTAAGTGTGCCTCTTAAAATTCTCCTATACATTAATTGGAATCATACAAGTTCACCTAAAAGAAGCCGACCACATTTTTTGGCCTGACCAGGGTCCTCTCAGTTTTACTCCTGACAAATTATCAATCTCCACAATGCAAAGTCTCCCAGTAAGAGAGATGAGAAGAAAGCACAGTGATGAGAATAAGACTAGAATTGTACTAGAAAGTAGACAGCTGCTCATCAAAAGCAGCACTCACGTATGATGATAAAAATATTTTATTTGCTATAAAACCATAAAAATCACACTTTACACACAAAAATCTGTAAGTGTAAGTTATAATTTCATTTTTTTCTGAAAGTTTCAGGTTCAAAAAATTTTATTTTGTAGCACTCTGGAACCTTTTAGCTTTTTGACATTTGATGATGACCTCATAGATACCTTATTGATAATGAACCAGAGTGGCTCAGCAGAGTTGGACATCCAGTAATAAATCATACTGTAAGTAAATGTTGTGCTTGCAGTTTTAGTATTGAGAGTAGTATAATCACCAGCACTGAGGGTCTGGTGTGGGGAGCATGAATCACTAAGGGTGGGGACTGTCCTTTCAGGGAGCTGACATGTGCTCATAGATATTAACTAAAATACATTTTATGTTGCTAATTAATATTATTCCTTTTTAAACAAGGAAAGGTGGGGCTGGGGAGATAGCTCTGTGTGGCACAACTGTCTGCCTGGCAAATGCAAGGTTATGAGTTCGAACCCTGGTCCTGCAATAAATAAATAAATTAATTAATTAAATAAAATAAAATAAACAAAGAAAGGTTTATTATAGCTCCCAGTTTGTAGAAGTTACAGGTCATAGTTCCAAGGCAGTGTGACATAGCAGAGGGCCATCCCAGAGGAAAAACAGCTCATGGTGGGCAGAAGGCAGCAGAGCAGTGATTTAAGGAATCCTAATATTCTTTCCAGTTATATTATAATTGAATTTATAAAGATGAAGCCTTAAATATCAGGTTCAGATGTGATACTGTGCCTCTGTTCCAAGAAGTTTATTGCACAAATTAGGTTATTTGGAATGATGCCCAAGCCAAGCTACAAGCTCGCAGGGCAACCAAGAGGCATAAGATGATGGAAAGTGGACATGAGGGTTTAAACTAGTTAACTAACCCCAAACAATTCAGCTTGATTAGCTGAATGTTTCTCTAAATTGGCAAGGATGATAATTGCTCCTCTAGTCCCCATATCCTTGTGAAATCCAACTTACCATGAATTCCCTGCCTGGAAGTGTCTGTGGGATGATAGCGACGAAAAAGCTTTGTAGCACATGTCTTCAGACACACAGTCATAGCTACCTCTATCGCTTGGTATGGCTCAGTGTTTTATGAAAACTTTGACATGAACCTTTTAGAGAATCTGAGAAAAAAATGTGGAATCCTTCCTCAGTTACATGCACAGAGCATACATAACTGGAACTTATAAAAATGACAGTGAGGAGTACAGAATCCTTGGAATTCTGCTTTGTTTTAGTTCTGAATGGTAATGCCTGGCCAGTAACCCAGGCACATCACCACCACCACCTCACACCAGTGGGTGCTCAGAACAAGGAGCCTGGGCTACTGAGTAGGATTAAACCCTGTCGTCTGTCCTTCCTAAGAATGCAGGCAGCTGGACAGTGCATCGGTTAGTTAAAGTTTCCATCCATAGTAAGTTTACAGAGTAAACTTATTAGCATGAATGCTAACTTTTCTTAATCATAATAGCTTTCTTAACGATAAGAAGAGTTGAATGATGAATGTCTGTAAATAAATCATTACCTTTTTTGGGTTCCTCTCCCTAGGCAACCTGCACTAAGGAACTGTTTAGAAATCCTACCACCTTGTCTGCTGAAGTTAGAGCATCCTGCATGATTAGCATTGCAGAAATTCCTAGAGAGGCCCAGATCCTTTTACCCTCCACCCCAAGCACCTTAGAGCATCAGAAATTCACTACATCTTTCATCTCCCCTTCATCATGCATGCTGCCTGGGACTTCAGAATTGTTAAAGAGGGACTTAATTGGAAACTCAAATTTCATATTTCATAAATTTAAAGATGAGAGAATGGAAACCCTGAAAATGACAGTGATTCTTTTCAGTATCTAATCAATATTAGAATTAGAAATGAAAGTAGTTGAGAGCTCTCAGAATTAGGATCCATGTATCCACTGGGAACCTAGTTCCTGGGGATTTAGCAAAGCTCTTGTAACTGCTTTCAGGCATAAAGCAGACTGAGAACAACATTTCTGACCTCTGTTAGAGAGGAGCTCCTTACTAGATCTGACAAAAGTTCCTGTCTAATAGATTTGTTCTTCAGCGCTTCTCTGTAAGGCAAGATGTCTTTAACAGCATCTTTGAAATTAGAACACTTTGTTCTAGTTTCACAGTAAATGCTCTGATGGTTGTGTGGGCTCTCTGGGGCTTCTTTTCTCTTTGCTGTGCTCTGAAAACACGCACTGCATATACATTGTTATTATCAGCGTTGCTAAGATGTGAGAGAGCATGAACATCTAATCCCATCATCCGCACAGTGCAGAGGCAGTGAATCCTACTGCAGCATAATCACAGTCTATAAGTAAGCCTGTCATGGCCAAATCTATCAAAAACGTGGCAATTTATGAAAATACATCCTTCAAACCCACCAGTGTTGTCACCGAAATGAGTTAGCTTCCAATTAGCTTCTACATCTTGCACAAAGCATATGAAGTTCTAGTGTAAAAATGAAACCAGTTAACACATACCTAATGTCTCTCAACAGCAAATCTAAATCAAAAAAATAAATATAACAGTTGGTGGTTTTCAACACGTGTTATCATCTTGTAGAGCGCTATAATTTGAACTTTCTGATTTTGGAAGATTACTTTTAGTGGAGACAATAACAGTGATATTTCTGCCTATTTATTTTTATTTAAAATTTCAGCCAATGCACACTTTCTGAGTGGCCACTCTATTCTGATTACAAAGAGCAGGGTGATTTGTTAAGAACTGGTTTCACTGCTACACACTTCCATTACACATTGCAACTGATATCATTTACTTTCCATACTGGACATTCAGTACATTCAGTTAATTAACTTTTGGCAAATTCACCTAACCCCTCAATAAGATTATCTTGAGGATGCTACGTGTACCTCAGAAAGATTAAGCAAAATGGTGAGAAATGGAGATGACATTCACGGTAGCCTTTGAGAGGTGCTAGTTTTCCAACTGAGTTTTCAGTATATTCTTATTCTACTTTAGCTGACTGACTAAACTTTTTCAAAAACAAAGAAACAAAATAACAGTGGGAATGAAACCACCTTTCGGAGCTGTCCCTTTGCCTGGAGCTTATCTGTCTTCTTCTGAGTACTCTCAGCATTTTTACAGTGCAACACAGAAGGTTATACATCATTTCAGAAATGCCATCATCTTGGGATTTGGGAGTCTGTTGAACCTGCTGACTGGCTTTAGGGACACAAGTCCAGGTCACACTCCAGAGGCTGTGGTCCTGAAGGGCACAGCATGATGTTCCTCTGCTCAGACTAACCTTTCCTGTGTTCAGCAAACCAGGCACCTACTTTGGTGGTGAAATGGTACTTTGATGTACTATTTCTTCTCAGAAAGCTTCTGTAGACATTAGTAAATCCAGTATCCAGTTTATCCATTACCTCCCCTGACTACCACTATCACCTTTGAAAGTAATGTTATCCCTAATATCACTGTTTATCAGTTCTCTTTTATATTTGCATAATTTCCTTCAATTTTATAATTTACTACATACTTATTAAGGCTGCAATATGTCAGGTATTATTGTGGTGACTGTCAAATAGCAGTGAGTTAAAAAATGTTTTTCCCTCCTTTAGCATACAAAGCACTGTGGGAAATGAGACAGTAGACAAGAAGCATATATATTAATAAGCAATTTGCAGTAAAATTAATTGGAGCAAAGAGAAGGAGGGTTTGATTGTTGTATAATATTGAAGACAATGATCAAGAACTCCTTTGAGGAGAAGGAAATATTTAAGCAAACATCTGAAGGAGAGTAATTAGGCAATTATAAAACAGCTGTTGTTTTTCTATTCCCTCCATTGTAAAATAAATACATAAATAGTCAAATAAATAAGTAAACTAGGTTTTTTGTCCCTATATTGGCTTGATGATGAGTTTTATTCAATGAAATGAGCAGAAATGACATATATTATTTATAAGCCAGAGCATTTAAAGTACAATTCATGATCTTCTAAGTTGCCCTTATTGTGGCAATGCCAAGGCCATATATTGGGATGGAAATGTCAAAAATAAAGTAACTTGGACCAGTGGTGGAGCAACGTTGAGAGTCTACATGTCATGTGGAATGACTTACAGTTCAGAATTTCAGTTGGTTTTCCTACATCCTAAATTAATCTCTTATTAAGCTTTCAGTAGTCTGGAAAACGCAACCCAACTATCCATTTTTTAATATAGAAAACAAGTAGCTGGAGACTCAGAGTCAAGCGTGCAGCCAGAAATGTTCTTAAAATACCAGTGGGGCAGTCAGTTGACAACACACTGGCCAGGCACTGGACAATGAATACTGAATGCTCTGCTGAGAGACACTACCAATGCTGACAACCCTGGACTTTGGAAACCACCAACAGCTTCCAGGTCACCACTCTCCAGGAGGTCCTTTCTGTGCTTTATTCCTTTCAAAACCTGTTTTGACAATTGCTCATATGCTCTGGATAGACATTCTTCTAAGAACAACGCTTTCTATTTGCTGGATGAGTTTATTTATTTCATTTTTGCTTTGCAACCTAAAGCAGTTATCTTCTTGCATATCCACTCCACTAGTGCGCCTTTGTGGCTGAAATCTCAGTGATTCTCTAATTGGGCATATCATGAACATTTCATCCAACTTAACCCTGATAGACTTAGTAGTCCTGACCAGTCCCTTCTCTGCTGGCACTTGTTCTCCTGCTGAAGATTAAAGGTTATTATTGCAGGCGTCTAACACTCAATGTAAAAGGTGTTGTCTCTCTTTACTTTCCATGGATTCAATCCATTCTTGTGCTTCCAAATTTATACCTATCTGGTTTATAGCATCAAATCTCTATTTTTAGTCCTAACTCCTTTACTAAGCTTCACATTTGTAAATGCAAACTGCTATTAAATATTTCTAATTAGACATACTGCAATACCTTTCCTTGGTTGATTTATTCTTTTTGTCTTGTATTATGTAGATTTGCAGTACATGAAGCTTATATTCCTTTAAGGAAGTACATACTGATTCTTTTCAATCCCCTTCTTTCTATCCACTTCGGTATCTGAATCCTCTTTCCCAATCTTTGTTGTTATTGCTATCGTTTTTAGTTGATGTTTATGGCATATAATGTTTACATTCATTGTGGAAATTTAGCACCTGCACATAACATGCCATAACTACTTCTATTTCCCTTTTCTCTCCCCAACTCCTCAACCTTGACCACATTTATATCTTTCCATTTATGAAAGATCTATCTCCCTGTTTCTAACAATTCTTTATTTTGTTCTTTATTTGTACCTAGCTTTACTCAAGTGAGAAGTGCCATATTATAGTAAATCTTATGTGTCTAATTTATTTTTAGTTCGCACTGTATATTCCAGGTATACTTATTTTTCTGAACATTTCTGAAATTCATCCTTAAGTATGGCTAAATAATATTCTGTTATATACAGATACCACATTTTCTTTAGTTATCTGCTGCTGCAAAAAATCACCTTCTTCCAAGATTTAGCTGTTACGGTCATACTGCTACAAACATTGGTGTATACATACCACAGTCATATGATACGTTTTGGGAACAAACTTAGGAGAGCAGCTGGGTCATATGGAATTTCTAATTTTAGTTCTTTCAGAAATCACCATACTAATGTATTGATTTTTTTTTTTTTTTTTTTTTTTCAGAACCAGGGATTCAACTCAGGCCCTTGTGCTTGTCAGTCAACCACTTATTCTACTGCGCTATCTCCCCAGGGCCCTGATTTCTGTAATAGTTATATAAATTTACATTCACACAAAAAATATAGGCGAATTCCTTCTTCTACAGCCAGGTTAGCATTTGATTCTTGTTGACTGTCATTCTTTTTGGTATAAGATGAAATCTTAGCAAGGTTTTGCTTTGATTTTTACTAATGGCAAGACATTTTGAATAGTTTTATAGTTTCTGGCATTTATCTGTCCTCTGAGAATTTCCCATTCATTTTACCTACCTTTTTTAATTAGATATTTTGTTTTAGAAGGCTATAATTCTTAGAGTTCCTTATATATTTACATGATATTCGCACTTCTATCTGAGGAATGGCTGGTGAAAGATGGATCCCATTATGTAAGTGATTTCTTCTCTCTACTGATTGTTCCTTTGTTGTGACAAAGAAATTTAGTTGATATGATGCTATTTGTGCCTCTAATGATTATTTCTTGTGTTATAGAAATTTTAAAAGCGTGTATTTTAAGTTGCACTAGCCACATGCCCACATGTGACTTTCCATGTTGTGTGACTCACTGAATGGCATCATTAATGACTCCAACTTCTCAACTAGTCCTGTTCATCGTATTTTAAAAGTTTTAATCTTACTCATTGCCAAAACATAGTGAAACAAATCTCATATCATTTAACTTCATATATTCTCTTGATCCTCTTCAGTCATCACTAATGACTTCTTCACTAATAACCATAGTACAGAGTTTTGCTACAATTATTTTTATTATTTTTGACATAATATGTGAAATATCTTTTCTGGCTCTGTTCTTCAGCAACTTTTCTCTTACCTGCTCTAGTTTTAATTTAATTCTCGATATACTTCATCTAACACAATTGCCACATTGATATAATTGAGAATGAAAAGCATAAAATTTCTCTTTGACATTTATAATGATTCATTGGCTCCTGTCTATTCAGAGACAAACCCATGTCCCTTATTCTCTCATTATGTTATAAAAGCAGTGCATTTGCCTGCACCCTTGCTGTGGTTTTGACATTCGACGGCTGAGTGCACAGGATAAACAATAGAATATGCCAATTCCCCCAAATTTAGAATACTTCCTTTAGATAAACATGAATGGAACAACTCAAATTGTACAGCTTTTGTCCTATAATCACCTCAGTGACACTGAAGATCCAGTAAAAGCACAGATTCCCATTTAAAGACCAGGGCATTGCCCATGTCATTTAGGTCAAGGAAGCGTATCGTGGACAAGCTGCTTCTCCACTTTCCTTTTGTAGGCTCTCAAGAAATACCACAACAATCTTTGGATCCTTCAAAACTTTCCTTCAGAAATTATAAGGAAGGCATTTTCATGACATGGAAATACCTCAAGAGGTACCTCATGGAGTACCTCAAGAAATTGATGATGATCAAACCAGCATTACAAAAAATTCACAAGGATATCCTGGAAAGATAACCTACAATTAAGCCAACAGTGCCAAATGTCAAAAAGAATGAACACATCTAGAAGTATCAACAGCTAAGCCAAAGGAAACAAAAATGGGCAAATTACCAAGAAAATAATACAATGATAGGATTAAGTCAGAACTTCTCAGTAATAATTTTCTGACTATTACTATGTGAATGATATCATTCCCTCAATCAAAAGACACAAAATGGATGAAAGCATTAAATGATATTCAGTATAAAAGAGGCACATGCAATTAAAAAATAGACATAATTTCTAAACCAAAGGATAGAAAACAGTATTCCATGCCACACAAACATACAAATAATCTTATAAAGATTTAATATAATCCTCAGTAACAGCCATTAGCATACCTTCCGGAACTAGAGTAGCATTTCTAAAATTTCTTTGGACTTGGAAGACATATAGAATAGCAAAAGTAGTCCTGGGCAACAGCGGCAAGACAGGAAGTATCACAATCCCTGACTGAAAATTATAGTCCAAAGTTGCTGTGATAAAATCAGCCTGTTTCTGGCAACAAATACCTGAGGATCAGTCGAACAGATGAACAGATGAAGGCAGAACTGTAAACACACTTAACCATGGTGCTTTTGACAAATGGGCTAAACATGTTCATTGGAGGAAAAACAGCCTACTTAATAAGTGGTGCTGGGAAAATCGGCTCTGTATATCCCAAAGACAAAAAAAATGGATCCATGAATATCACCATGCCCAAAAGTTCAGATGAAAGAAGATCTAAATATTAAAAAAAAAAAAATGGGGCCCAGCGGCATGGCTCAGTGGTCTAAAGCACCTGCTTGGGGAAGCTTGGGCGGCTTCAGGGACCGTGGTTCGATCCCCGGCACCACATGCTGCGCCAGCCCTGCCCTCAGGGTGGGCTGAGCCCGCCATAAAAATGAGTGAATAAACAAACAAAGGTTCTGAAACAAGAATAAAAATAATAAATACAAATAAAAAAATTCTTTAAAAGAATAAATATTAAAAAAATAATTAAATCTACTGGTAGAAAAAGTACGTAGAACATTTAAAAATAAAAGGGTATCTAGAGAGTTTATAAAAAAAATCTAGACTGTTTGGAAAATACTTCAAAGTATCAACATCTGGGATCACTTACAAAAAATTTTTGCACAGCAAAAACAATAAAGACAACCCACAAAATAGGAAAGAAGTTAGCCAATTGTCCCACAAATCACTTATATCTAGAATATATATTCTGTGCAAATGACTATATCTAGAACATACAAGAATTGAAAAAATCTGAAATCAATTTCAAAGATGCAATAAAAATGAGGGTCTCAAATGAATGCATATTCCTTGAATGGAGAAATAAAAGTGATAAATACATTCATGAAAAAATAGTTAATGTCACTGGTTATTTGAGAGATGCGAATTGAAACAATACCGAGATTCAATCTCATTTCAGAACAATGGCTATAATCAAGGAGTCAACAAGTGACAAATGCTGGAGGGGTGGCAGGGAAAAGTAACTCTCCTTCCGTGTTGATAGGAGTGTCGACTAGTGCAACCACTGTGGAAATCAGAGTGGAGATTCCTCAAAAATTTAGAATTAGAGGCTCCATTCTATCTAGCTATTCTCTTTTGGGCTATTTTCCCAGACGAGTTAAAGATATCATACCAGAGAAATAACATGGTCCCATATTTATAGTAGCACAATTTGCAACAGCTAATTATTGAAAACAACTCAAATGCTCATCGACCTAGGAATGGAGAAAAAAAGATGTGGCATTTTTATATAATAGACCACTACTCAGTTATAAAGAAGGATAAACTTGAAACTTTCATAGGTAAATGAATGCAGCTTGAGGCTATTCTCATAAATGAAATACATCAGACTCACACATATAAACATATTATTTCCCAGTATGAGAAACTGAAAGAGTAGATGAGGTCTAAAATGCACAATGGATTTTAAAATGGGAAAAAATAGCTCTTAAAAAAAAGGGAGCTAGGATGGGTGAAAAAAAAATGACAGAGAAAAGGGAAAAATCAAAGTCAGTTATCCTATAAGTGTCTCTTATTTCATTAAAAAGGAAGATTCGTGCTAATATCTATTGAAGAAATTTTTATGCTAATATCTTGTACTCTGAGCAAATACTTTAAAGATAACAGCATGTAATATATATATATATATATATATATATATATATATATATGATATACATTATATATATAATCAGTTAAGGGCATAATTCAATATGAAGAGATAATTATAAACATACACGCCAAATAACTACATACCTATCTTCATAAAGGAAATACTAATAGAAATAAAAGTAGATAAGACACTAATACAGTTGGAATAGCGAACTTCCACTGTCATAATAGACAGATCACCTGAACAAAAAAACCTTCGAAGAAATTACAGAGTAGGATCAATCTTTTAAACAAATAAATTAAATATATATTTATAGAGGATTCTGTCCATTAACAATAGAATAAATTTCTTCTCAGTAGCACATGGAACTTTTTCCAACACAGAACATCTGCGGGCTAATAAGCATACTTTAATAAATGCAGCAATATTATCCCATGTATCTTATTAGATCATAGTACAGGGAAGCTAGAAGTAAGTGGTGTCTCAGTTATATTTCTCTCATTGGACAAATACCCCACACTCACAATTAAGGTAGGAAATGTTTATTTAGCTCACAGTTAGTGGAGGTTTCAGTCCATACTCAGCTGGCTACAAGACAGAGTGCCACATGGTTGACAGTAACCTTCATGGTGGTGGAAAAGCACAAATAAAAGGACAAAGGGAGAAGCAATAGTTTAGCCTCTCTCCCCTCCTACTGTAATGCAAATTACCAATCTCAAGGCGAGGATGTAGCACTCACATCTGCAATCCCAACATTTGATCAAGAACCAATCACATACTCCAGAAGCTGCCACATGACTGCATGAGGCTTTGAGGGGTGCTCCAACTAAGTACAAACCATAATAAATGACTAAAGAATCTACAGAAATTATGTAGACACTTGGAAATTAAACAGTGGACTCTTAAATTAAACATCTCTTACAGTCAAGTTGTAATATCAATACAGAGGCCAGGATTTAGCTCAATGATACAGTGCCTACCTGGCAAGCTCAATGGTCCAGGCATTCAAGGACGAAAGATAGTAGGTGAAATAAGGAGCAAAGGAAAATGCTTGACACTGGATCACTTTAGTGTTCTTTCAAACCAAACAAAAACAACAGAAATGATTTAGTTTGGAGAAGGATGAGTATAGGAAAAGCAAAGACGAGACCTAACAACAAGGTTAGTTCACCATTGTTGGTCCAATATTTGGAGTTTTTAATATATTTTGAAAGTTACAATAAACCAAGCAGGTCTTTTAAAAGGACAATAATCATTCATTTTATGGGAAGTAATAACTATATTGGCAGAGAGAATGAAGCAGAAAATGGAGTCCCATGACATTTGTCAGTCTAGGCTTGGGCTTACAAAGTAGCTACATAGGAAGGAAGACATACACGCAAAATATTTTAGCTGTAGACTTATAGGTGAAAGGGAAATGGAAAATTTGCAGTTAATTAGCTGATTTGATTTGGGCAAATGGAAGACTGACATTAGCATAAAATGACAGGGGAACACAGAGGTGGCTGTTGATAGATAGGAGCTGGTGAATGCATTAGGATTTCTGTGATGATTTGTTGATGTTTCTGACATTCTCATGGAGACAACTAGTGCCCAGCTGGAGTCACAGTCGGGGAAAGTTTGAGAGTCACCACAGTTTAGATGACAGTTAAAGCCAAAGGTCTTAGGCAGATGCAGGGGCCAGGGATTCAATATTGGCCCCACCCCCAGGGTGCACTGAGACAGCAAATGAGATTGGGTGTGGTGGCACTGGCCTATAATCTCAGCACTTGGGAGGCTGAAAACATGAGGATCAGTATCACTGTGAGTCTGAGTGTGAGTCTGTGCAGTGAGACCTTTAACGAAAGAAAGAGAGAGAGAGAGAGAGAGAGAGAGAGAGAGCCAAAGGAATGAAAGAAGTCATCCAGTGTGTCAGGGTACAGCAAGAAGCTTAGACTTGAGGCACTCAATCACAAAAGACATATTAATGCTTTCAAACTCACTGTGACTTAATCATGTTTTCCAAGCACCTCAGGGATTCTTGTGGCTCTATGTTCTCAGGTTGTGCCTCTTCACTCTGCTCTTTGGTGATCTGAAATCCAGTAGGGTGTTGTTTCAAAGAGTTTGGCCAGGTCCTTTTATTCTGTTTCCTGTTAGACTGTAACCTTTAGGAATCACCAGGATGTGGACAGCAATATCCAGGAGGTTGAGGTACTTATATGCCTTGAACCTTCAATAGAGTTTCCTTCAGTATGAATAAGAGATAAGTTTCAGGACCATCCTTCATTCCTAGGAACATAAAATCCTCAGATATTTCAATACCTTCTACAAAATGGCACACTGCTGGCATGTGACCTATCTGTGTATTCCTGCATCTTTTAATTCTAGGTTATTTATAATGCCTAATACAGGGTAAATGTTTTCTACATAGCAGTTATGCTTTATTGTTTGGAGAATAATGGAAATAAAATAAAAATTTTCACAAGTGCAGTGTAAATTCAATATTTTTCTTTTGCTTAGTATTTTTTTTTTGCCCAGAGTTGATTCAATATATGGGTGGAGTGGCTGAGGATCTGAGAGAGCTGATTGTACAGGACTGTTTGCTGTGATAAATGGCCATTCAGAATCAGAAGCAACTTTAAAATTCCTGCATGTAGTCTATGAAACTAATTAATCCCCTATAACACCATAATAGCTTATAAAAACACTTTAAAAATCATGGCTATCATTTTTCCCACACTGAAGCTGAGAAGAACTAACAAACACTAGCTCATTCTTAGCTTCCTTGGAAGCTAAAAAATGCTCCACTCAGTAGTCCACAAACGTGTCCACAAATGTGTACTTTTAATGTTTTCCTGGGCTCAAAAGTAGAACTACTTCAATGAAAAAGAAAGTGGGGATAGAGACAATTAGACATGAGAAGTCCTAAAAACCTAGAGAGAAAAGGTGAAAAAATTACTTTCTCCAAGAAGTATCTCATTGACAGAATTGATTTGGGCTAAATCTTAGTCTATAAATTGGAATATGGGCTCATCAGGGGCTTCTGGGGCAAGAGATATAGAATTTAAGTTTCTTTCATTTTTACTTTGATGTTCTAAAATAAAAGCATTTTAAAGTCAATGTATTGGCTTTTTCTCTTGGCCATCCTGTATGCCTAACCCAATCCCATAACAGCCAAAAATACTGAATAATGAGTACCAAAGCACAGATAAAAGAAATTAGTTGCAGTATTCCAGAGCAAGATGAGATTACACAGTTCCCAATAACCTACTATTATTTTTCACAAGACTAGAATAAAGGGAGCCACCAGCTCCAAATATTTAAAAAAATGATAAAAGCATAGAAATATCACTTGTCCTGATTTGATCGGGGCAGCATAAATAAAATTATTTCTTTTTAAGTAAAATAAGAAGCATTCTAACTTGAAAAAAAAAAAAAAAACCCAGATAAAACAAGAGAACCTGTGAAATGGAGAGATGGATGTCCCAGTCTGTTTATTCTTACATACTGTCCTCTTGACGACCTACTGTAAATTTGACTAGAGGCCAAAGGGTGGTAGATGTTTCCATGGGCGTTCTGCACTGGATTTAGTCCTGAGATAGCTTTGCACATCTTTGATATTCAGAAATAGTAATCAAGATCATCCCTGAAAGAACTCTAGTATCTTGGCATTGAAGCCCTGGGCGTGAGTTCACCGGAGCACGCTTGTGCTGGGGGCCCTGGCTCCAGGATGGAATCTCTCCGCAAAAGCACTGATGGAATCCCACTTCCTGGCAGCTCCAAAGAGTCCAGTTGTGCCACTCCCAATTTTCCACAACTCTGCTATTGTCTTGCCACATGCGATTCAGTCAGAAGCTGATGTTCTTGCTCATTGTGGCCAAGCTAAATCCTTAGTGCATTGGAAGATTAGCTCTAGCTGAAGTCTGGAAAGTAGCTCAATATTTAAATTTAAATCATGTAGCAAAATGGAAGCTTAGGAAGACCATAAAAAGTAGTTGTACTGTTACCTCTGAGTGTGTTACAATTCATTTCTCTGGAATGTTACTACCTAAACCACAAACTGTGGGGGAGTGAGAGAAATGACATTAGCCTGCATTTAAAATATCTTCTTTCTCTATTTAATAAAAGCCATGGCATAGAAGTATCTACAATAAGCTTTCAGGACTTCATTGACATGTAATACATATTGATTTTGAATATTCTATTTCCTCAAGCAATGGGAGATATTTTTAACCTTGAAGTGGTTCTCCAAAACCCCTTGTGCTTGGGGCTAGGGAGATAGCTTGGTTGTAATGTGCCTGCCTAGCAAGCTAGAGACCTGAGTTTGATTCCCAGTGTCACATGCCATGCTGGCCCCAGAATCCCAGGCAACAGCCCCAAAACTGTTCATGGTGGCTCATGCCTGTAATTCTGGCACTGAAGAGGCTGAGACACAAGGGTCACTATGAGTCTGGACTGCATAGTGAGACCCTGTATCAAATAAATAAAAATTAAAACAAGGAAAACAACTGCTTGGCTATTAAGAAGCAGAGGGGGGAGGCACAGCAGTGTATCTGAGTCCAGCTTCCTCCAATGGAAAGTGTGGTCAGAGTACTCAGATCTCACCTATCGACGTGACTGTGATAGTAGGAAGTATGACTGAAACACTCATGCTTTGTGAATACGAGTTGAAATATTTCATGGAAAAGCACTTCAAATTTTTGCACTTATTAAAGTGTATTTTTCAATACTTCCCATAATTAGACTTTAGGCAAAGGTTAAAGCTATAAAATGCCAGGGGGCCTATGTTTTTCAATACCCAGGAAGTAATATATAAACTAAGTAGTGAAAGTACCTGGATATTGATAGACTGGGGACACTATTGTTTATGCATTTTGTGGGGAACGTCACGAAAAGAACGTAAGTTCATCTCAGATTCTGAGGTTCACAGGAAGTGGGGGGCAGGAGGGCTGTTCACAGTCCAGCCTTGGCTTGTGGACTCAGAGACAAAATAATTCCAGATAATTCTTTAAACCTTGGCCGTTTCCATCTCTAATACAAATGTTATGACATTTTTCACTTTTCCTTTGCTTTTTTGTCCCAACCAGGTGACAGTAGCCCTGTGGGCAGGGACGCACCATCTCCAGGAAAAAGCTCGCAAAGCAGGCCCCAGTTAACAGCCTGTTGGTCAGCTGACTTGCTTCACTGCCGTTGCATCCCTAAATAGAACGTGAAATGCCTAGAACATAGCAACACAACATTTTTGTGGATTCGGTCCAATGTATTGCACAAAATGAAGGCTAAGTAGAGTACTCCAAAGACAACCTCCTGCAGCGTGACGATGGCTCTGACCTCCCTTGCTGAGCTCCCATTACCACCGACCCTATTCTCTGTAACACCTACATTTATTAAAGATGGATGAAACTACTCCTAAGGCTTCCGTGCAAACCAGGAACTGCTGCCTCTATACACAATAACTACATAGTGTTCCTTTCTCCTTTTCTTCTATTAATAATACATTAAACCACAGTTATAAGAAGGAAACTCAGACAAAAGATGGGGAAAGATGATTATGATTTCTTGACAGATCTTGAATGAGAGCTTCTAACGTAGCTTTAAGTAGGAGTGACACACTATCTTTACATGTGCAAGGCTCCATAGTTCCCAATCTTCTCATACTTAATGGAGAAATCCCACTAAAGGATGAAGCAAAGAATTGAATGAACCACCTCCCCCAAATATTTAATTCAAAATATCTGATGCTGATTATGTATTTTCTTTGTGCTAAGTACTCTGACTGTTGACATCTGCATAGAGAGAGGCTGAACGACTGTGTTCTATGAATAGAGCTCACGCTGTTCAAATTGGAATGTTTTATTAATCATAGTTCTAAAAGATATTGAACATGGGAGGGAGGGGGGAGATCAAGAAATAAATAATACATACTCTTGAAATGGCGCTGAGATGAGTGGCTTCTCTCTTTATAAATATTACAAACCTCACGTAATCCCTTAGGTAAAGACACAGTATTCAACACACATAATGATGAACAACAACAAAACAGCATTTTAATTTGAGGCAGAGTATCTTCAGTTATGGTTTGTTCATCCTGTTAAAGCATATTCCCTTGTGTCTTGTGAGCTAGGCAATTAGTTATCCCAAATAATGAATGATTACCCTGAGATGCAATAATCGACTCCTCTTTGGTCATTATCGGGGCTTAGATAATATCGGAAACATAAGATAAGCCATACAGGAGACAGTTTGTGTATCATTTCAGTATCCTCTCTGCTGCTTCTTGTGTATCGCGCATTTTGTTCAAATTTATTTTGTGTCTATATTTGTTTATAGATTTCTAATCATTTACTTATGAAACAGAACCTGCTTCTGAAATTTTGCAGCTATTTTTTTCAGTCAGAATAATCATGACATACAATAACATTTAAATTAATTTGGCAATTAATTGTGCAAATGTTATAAGTTACAAACTAAAAGAATATTTTATTTTCGTCAGCTGACATTCAGAATTTGTTTTGTAAGATGGAAGAAAGAGGATTTTTTAAAGGAGCTTCGCATGTACCCATTAGGTCATCTTGGAACAGCTTGGCCAGCATTGCATCACACTAACTTTGGGATCAGTTACTAAGATCAGAGAATGGTAATAGGGTACTTAGTGCCCCTAGAACTCCCTCTGCCTGGCAACTGTTAAATCTCTGGCTGCTATTTTCACACTGATTACCCACTATTTCTATAGCTAATTATCTGCTGACATATTTCAAGCTTGCCTTTTCAAGTAAAATGAAGCTAGAAACTATCTTACTTATCACTTTTCTTTGAATCTGGGATAGTGCTTTTATATAATTTATTATATGATGGTAGATCCTCAGAAAAGTTCAGTTGATTGATTGCTTGGTATTCTAAGGACAAATCAATCTCAGGACATGCATTGTTTCTTTTTACTTATTTTGTACAAAGACAATGAAAAGCACACTTAATTTAATCATGTTCAAATAAAAATGTTGTCTTACAGTATTTCCCATTCTTGACCTTATTCAGATTATAAGAATAGCACATAACCTTATAAAATTATCTTACAGAGATTCACATTTATGGCATGACAAATGTTATTTCTTTTACGAAACATTTCCAGCACCTACTATAATCAAATCAATAGATGCAAAATAGATACAAAAAGGCATTGATCCTATTTGGAGAAATTAGATACAGATATATGACAGAATGAAACACAGATACTAGGTAAGAATGAAACAAATCAGAAACTTAGTAGACATGATATTGTGTGAAATTTAGGATTGTTTCATACTTTGTAAAACACACAAAGCTCTCTAAGTACAAAATTTAAGCTTTTATTTTCTATTATATCCAAGTTCTCAGCAAGTTCTACAAAGAAAAATTATGTTATTGGAAATCTATGCAAAAGGATTCTTTTAGCTTTTTTCTCTACAACTAGTCATTGACTCATATAGCTAACCTATATGGCATTAGTAGATTGATATACAGCTTTTTCTTCTCATTGTGTGATCGATAAAAGAGTGAGACTAATAGCAAAAGCTCTAAATATTGTTTAGCTGTTTTATAAAATGAATAAGATGTGCAGTATTGAAAGAAGTCAACTGAGAAATTTAATAATACTCTACATATTGTACAATTTCAAATACACTATATTCAAATAAATTGTGAATTCTACAAAAGTTAAAATACAGACATATTGATAAAGTCATATACTGATATAGACATAAAAATACAGAAATATATTGAATGAGTAGCTAAATTGATGAATATCTCCTTTTTTGTTTATTCAAAATAACAAAACATTGGACTTGAAATGATTCTAGACATCAAGGGGACTTTGTTTAATTTGCTATTAAATAGCTTGTTTATTTTCTGAGGCATGGGAGAGGCCTGGGTATTTTCTTGAAAACAGTCATGTGTCAGTGTTTAGTTGTTTCTGAACTTACTTTGAAGCACTTTCTATTGAGTTCCCTGTGTGGCTTGATTGAAGTCATTCCCCCATCTCATGTGTGAATGTGTCTTTGTGATCTCAAGAGAGAGCACACTTTTCTGAGGTCGTAGGCCACATAGACCAGAGTGGCACAAACTGTTCTCCAGGAGGCTCTCTGCATGTGAGGGGGTAGACCTGTATGGAGATAACAGTCAACTCAACAAATCTCCAGGTTATTTGTTCTGATATAAAGTGAGTCCTTTGGGATCAGAAAAATCACCTGCAAATCTCTTCTTCAAGTCTTCTAGAATTGCGTTAAGTGAGTTATAATGTGGTGTACATTGCGAAGTTTTCCTTGTGTGGGCATTGTTCTTTGAACACAAGTGATCTGGGCTGGCCACTGTCCTCTGCACAGGTGGGCACAATGACATATAACTTGCCGTAGTTGCACATGACATGCACAGCCTCTCCCACCTCACAGAGTTCTGTTGTACTTCTAGGAACATGTTCACTAGTGTTTGGGCACCAATGAGATCAAAGAATGGAATCCAGGACTAGTTTGGAATCTACACTATGCAGGCAACTTCAAACAGATCTAGACCTATGGCCTCCTGACTTGGGCAGTGTGCTTAACATGTTAGTTTCAAGTGAGTTTGAAAGCCTTGTACTTCATCTTATGCAGCAATGGAATGACGCTGTGAGAGGACCATTGTGAGCCCTGAATCACTAAGCCTATGGATAGGGTCAAGAACATTCCTCGGCCAGTAGGTAGAATTCAGCATAACCAAATTAAAGTGAATTTTATGGTTATAAAAGCTGGCTATGGTATTGGAGACCCACCATATCAGCATAGAAAAGGAGACAGAGATCCTTTAAGCCCTAAGACCAGCTTGACAAAGTCTCTGTTCCAATAAGCAACATCGCTATGTTCTCCAAAGTCATCCACTGTACCCCACCTTCTTCCTGAAACCTTTCCTGGCGTCAGGGATCCTTGAAATCCATAACATCTGCACGTTCACACACATGAGGTAGGCTAGGCTTGTTAAAGCAATGTCTTAAGGGACGTGTGTGTGTTTGCTCGCGTGCACGTACATGGTGCTGGAGTGCATATCATCTCTGCTAACAAGAATGGACAGACCAAATGCAGAATGAGATAACAAAGTTTACTTATAATTGCACTGTGCCATGCTCCTTGCTGTGGAGCTTACACTTAGCAATACCTGGAGGGGTTCTATGAACTCTATATCAAGGCATCAAAGATTCAATAACAATGGCTAAACCCAGTTTATGGAAATAACTGTATATAATTTTCAAACTCAAGCAAAAGTACATATTTAACAAGCTCAAAATTAATGCTGAAATTGTGCAGAGCTGCTCCTTTCATTGTTAAAGCACTGAAGAGGCTTTCAAACTACATTACTTCGTGCTACTTTAATATATTATTTCTCTTTCTCCTAACTAAATGTTATGTTCAGAACCAACAATGTAAATATGAAAGAAATGAGTGTATGTGGCTGAGAGTGGAGAACTGCTCCACTCAACGTGCTGACCTCGCTCGGGAAGGGATGCAAAGTTGCAGCGGCACCGCCTCCCTCCCCTCTCCCCCTTGTGCCCTAGCACACATTCAGGGATCCACAAGGGTTACTGAGGAGTTGCAGTGAGACAGGCTGGAGTCCAAGTTTTGGTTCTGTCACATACAAGTAAATGATAGACTCGTCAGACATTTCAAACTACAAAACGAAGACAACGACAATTAATGTTATTTTCAAGAACTGAGGAAATTAACAAGTAGAACAGATCATAACGTGTTCTTCTGTAAGGCAGGCACTATTGTTCCTTTCTGCGTCATATTATGGGCATTGTGTGGGAGTCTGCATGCCCCATGTCCTAAAGGAGAAGGCAGAAGGAAGCTCACCACCGCCACTTCCGGAACTCATTGTTCTCCTACAGGAACTACAAGGTGTTGCGTGGTGAGTTCCTCGCAAGACTTCAGACACTGTGCAAAGCAAAATGTCCTCTTGTCCATAGCCACCAGTCTGACTCTGACGTAAGCCTCACATGGTAAGGCAGCTAGTTTTCCAGTTCATGTTAGGTATTTGAAAATTTCCTTAGTTATTAAATTTGTGGGGGCACTTTCACATTTTGTATTTCCCTGAAATTACTCCTAAATTGATGTTAAAAGCGCACCGCAAATGAACCCAGACACAAGTGAAAAGTTCACTACCAAGGCAATGGGAACCAAATGAGTTTCCTTTTTTATTATTTTTTTATTTTATAAAAAATAAGGGGCAACCAAATAGCTCAGTGGATTAAAATTCCTGGAAGCAGGCACAGGGGCCAGAGGTTAGATCCCCAGGCCTGCCATGCTGGTCCTGCCCCAGGGTACCCTGACGTGGTCATTAACACTGAGTGTGGTGGTGCCTGCGATCCCAGACCTTGGGAGGCTGTGAGCAGGCAGACCACTTCGAGGAGTCTGGCCTAGTAGTGAGACCCTGAACACCCTATAGGCCCTTCTTTAAAATATAAAAAAGAAGGAGGAGGAGGAAAGACAAAAACCTAAAATATTTTCACAATCAAATTATGAGAATAACAATAATTTTGTTATGTATCATTACCTCCAAAGTAGTTACTTTGCACAGGGAGAAAAGAACAGAAGAAAAGGAAAAAATACATGCATATATACACAAGATAGCTAAGATAGTTGTACTACTAGCTTTTATTAATTGTTAGTATTTATGCTGTTTGATCAATTTTGCATGCTTGTACATAATAATCTCAGCAACTACTTTGAAAATAACAGTATGCAATATAGTTACCATTATTAATTTCGTATTATCTTGTCTTGAAATTCTGTATTGTTTTTATTGGGATTTTGTCTCCTTAAAACAAATAAAGCAAAAGATTCCTTGCTATTTGTGGTGAGGGTCCATAGAAGAGTTGCCTTAAATGGGGAACTTATCGTGGCTATTGCCATGGTACTTACACCTGCTGACACCAGGGTTCCTGGGTATGCCTCATCCCGAGAGGAGGTGCCCAGCTGGGTCAGACCTTTGTCCTCATCATTGCTGTTTTTAAATTCTGCATGTTCCATCTCACTTCTTCGGTAACTGATTTGGAGGTGTAAGTGAAACAGTGTGCCAGGGTTGCTTTCAGATGCGAATCAAGACAAAGTTCTTTGCTCTATAACGTGCCAGAATTAAAGCACCAGGTGTGGTAGTGCATGCCTGTAATCCCAGCTCTGAAGAGGTTGAGATGGGTGGATAGCTAGAGCTCAAGACCAGCCTTGGGACTACAAAAGGGAGTACAAGGACGGTCTGCACTGCACAGTGAGACCTTGTGTCAAAGATTAAAAAAAAGTTAAAGTGCCAGAACCTTGAGTGACACAACTCTATCTAAAGCCATAGCCAGATCCATCCTCTGGGGCATACACACCTAGCTGGAGGTATCTGAGTGAAATGTGCTATGCCTAGTTTTGTTGCTCCATTTGCCTTGATAGTCTGAACTTAGTCTTCTAGATTTTCTTGGCTACAAATTCACTTCTGGATCTTCACTGTTCTTTTCTGAAATCAAGTCATAAATATCCCACGTGTAACTCTGATCCAAAATATACATGAGTGGAGGGGCATAGGCCTACGCTTACTTGTTGGACACATCTGTGGTGAAGTTTTATCAAGCAAGATGCCATTTTCTGCACTAGCTCTGACCGGGCAGAAACAGCAAGTAAACTCAGTATTTGTTAGTTGTGGTCAATTTTTTATTTGACATATAAGCTGCTTTGAATGCAACTTTTCCATAAAGCAATGTTCTGATTTTACTCTTAGTATATGCAAAAAGTCTATGATAGCTCTTAAAAGTGGATCTACATTGAACATTGAAATATTCCAGGCATAATGTATTTTGTTCTAAATGCATTTCTATTTTTCATCTTCAAAACTATTCAATAATGCGAACACTTTAATGGTGAGAAACCTAATAAATGATACATAAGGAAACTTGAATTTGGATAAAATTAGGACAAAAGCTAAGCAATAAATGTATCCATTGTCACAGTGGAGTGGTAAGCCTAGGACACTCCTTTTTTGCAAAGTTGTTAATTGTTACATGAAGATGATTTTTCTTGTACTATAGTATTGCTAAAAGTTCTCTCTATGGTGGCTTCTAGGATTCGTCTTGATTTCACATACCCAGAAAATACAGGAGCATATAAATGCACCAGAAATATGAAGAAGCAATGCAAATCCACCCGCAGCCATCACCATCACTTTTGAGTGGTTCCCACATGTTGGCATGCACCAGAATCTCCTGGAGGGTTTGTTAAGACAGAATCCTGGGTCCTACCCTTAGATTTGCTGGTTCAGTTGGTTTGGAGAGGGTCCTGAAAATTAACATTTCTCACAAGTTCCTAACTGAATTTGATCTGATGAAAGTGAGTCCACCTTTCATGATTCACTGCTGAACATACTAAGAGGAAACACAATCACAGGTATGATATACTATTCACCATACTGTATTCAAAGATGTTCAGAAGAGAAGAATACTTTCAAGCAATGACTTTTTATGTTTTTTTATGTGCAATACATGAGGCCTGAACAGGATATATAGCAAATACTTACTCGGGGATTATCAGTGGATGAACCATTTTATATCGAGCTGGCCTGAAACTGTCTCTGGTGAAGTTCTTTTCCCAGTCTGTCCAGTGGCAGGCTTAGAAGGAATTCAGAGAAGACTACAAAATGCATATGTCTTCTGTTGTATTTCTTCTTGAAGTCCTAAGTGGAAGTTTTCTGCATTTGAACCTACTTGCAAGCCTGGGTTTCTGCCAGGAGTGCAAAGCAGGGGTGGGGAGATTAAGCAACTAGGCTCTCTTGCCGAGGAGCCCTCCTCCTCCAGCACCCAGCAGTGCTTTCTTTGTCTCTTCTGTGGTTTACAGAAGTGAAAGGGTGGCCAGAAAGCTAGCCTGTGCCCAGTAGTCCATCCTATTTCCCTCAAGCTCTTGTCTTCTGACTGCAATTTGCACCTCACCCAGGTGTGAAAACCATTCCTGGGGAGAGGAAGATGCAGGCCCCTCTGTCAGCAGCAGGGTGAAGGCACTGCCATCCTTGTTACTGAGGAAGCTAGATTGTGGCTCGGCCTCTGATTTTGCTCAGACACTTGAACTATTCATACTCTATTAGACACATATGAAGGAAGGAAATTGGACTTTCTCAGGTTTCAGATGTATCAGCAGGGATGTACTACTGAAAATTAATTCCCTGACACAGACTGATGAAGCCAGCCGTTTCCTGAAATACTGAGATATATTCTATATTTTTCATAACACATGATTGTAGTGTTTTCCTAATTCAAAAATGCTGATGTTTCTCCAATGAGACCCCAAACCTTCCACATTCATAAACAACTTTGTTGTTAATCAAAATGTCAAGAAACTGGTCAGCATATATAACAATAAAAATAATCTAATAAAATCTTCATATTTTATAAAGTGAAGAGTGTCATCTAGCTATAAAATGCAAGATAAACTACTATAATATTTGATGTAGGGTTTAGCTGTATTTAGAAATTAAAGATATTTTCTTTTAGTGATTTTATCACTAAAGTCTACTTTTTAATGTAATGTATCTCTTTCTTCTCCTTCTTTTGAATATTAGTTTGAGCATTACTAAGCATTCGAGATTCATTCCTGATACAAAGGCAGATACTTGGGTAAATTTTATCTATGATTATATATGTTTTTCTTTGATTTCTTATACTAACATATCATGCAAGATATCTAATGTCAAGTCTTAAATATCACTTATAATCCATAAGGATTATAAGGAATGCTCCTTTATCATTCTGAAGTTTTGCCCACTTAGTTGAAAAGATGTACTGGTTGCTTTATCTCAAATGGTTGTTTGGGTGAAAAAAATGGCTGATATGTTAGAAAACTTCAACGTCTCTGAAATATGCAAACCTGTAATCCTGTTGTTACTAGGTAATTACACTAGCCCACATTTTATTTTAAAACAGAAGCAATCATCCAATGAAGATGATCAAAATGTGTAACAAAGATTGCATCCAGAGGATGCTCGATATATTGACTCAAAGATAAGACTGCAAGATTTAATGAGAGTTGGCAGGACACTCCTGACTATATGTTGAAGACAAATAATTGGGCTCTTTCTGTGCTGGGAATACCTGACATCAGCGAATCCTTCCAGGCACTAAGGAACACATTGAAGTGAAAGAGCAAAATCAGACAATCAACAAGACCCAGAGGTTGCAGACGTCTTAGCAGTGCATCAAGAATAGCTTCAGCACCAAGGAGACTCTCGCATACAGGCCTTCCCCCTGTTAGGACCCATTCTAACTGGGGATACTGTAAGCTCCTTTATGTATCTGTAGTGAGATTGGCTGAGCTGCTCAAAATCTTTTCTATACTTCCTCTAAGAGATTGGCTTAAAATCCAGAGAATGGTGTAACCACAGAAATCTATGTTTCTGTAAGCAGTTTCCACCACAGATGAATTCCACTATTAAGAATAAAATCTGACATATAAATAAAGTCTGAAGAGAAGGAAGCTATAGCTTACTGGAAAAATGAAGATGAATATCCAGGGTATGCTCATTGGTAGCTGAGATCCAGAGAACAATTGTGCATTGGAAATAATCCATGAGCCAAGGGGTGGGGGAGGGGGAAGCAGCTAATGCCCATTGACCTGACTCAGCTGTATTACCTCTGTGTTGGAAGGGTCTCTGAGAGAACCAGTAAAAGGGGAGTTAGTACATGGAATTCTCAGGAAATGTCATCCTTTAAAACATTTTCAGAAAATAAGGCACCTATTCATTTGTTAGAATATAAGAATTTGCTATACAATGGTTACAAAAGGTTTCTGAGTCAAGGGTTTCTTTGAGCTTCAAGTTCCATTTGCCTTGACCTTTGCATGTGCTGGCGAGAAGGCGTTTCAGTCTTCCCCTTTCTTCTACATAAAGGAGTAATTCAGAAATCCTCTTCCTTTGGAAGTAATCTGTCACTGACTACTGTCCTTATTTTCCATTGGGCTTGTTAATCCAAAAATAAGTATAAAGAGGTAGCAATAAGAATTTAAACTGTAGTCAATCAAATAAGTTTTCCTGAATTTGCCCTTCCATGGTGTGCTGGACGTGTGGCACTGCAGTTAGATTCTATAGCAGTAGTGTAAGAACATATACATCTTGAACTCAAGGAATGAATGTTATATTGATATTTTAGCAAATATTGTAAAGTAAAAGGTATGATACAGCAGTTCATGCACATGGAGTTCATTATAAGTTAAAAGTCTCTAATAGTTACTGTAAGAACTACAAAGGGTGGCCAGCAGAAAATATCTCAGTTTATAAATTACTGTGCTTACAAAATAAAAATTGTCTCTTCCTGAAGATAGAATATAAAACTGTGTCATAATCTTGTTCTCGATTATTATAAATCTTTAATGGTTGGGGGACTGGACAAACGGTAAAATAAAAATAAAGCATTGGTCAGTATGCAGGCTATTATTTTTACATGAGGAAATTGAAAATGGGTTATTAATAACCATGTTCTGTAAACAATCTTATCATACCTTAATGCCAACTTTGTTCTAAAACAAAGATCTAAAACACTCACCAATTTTATGTGACTCCCTATTGCATAGTGGGAAATGGAAGGGTTTAGTTAGCCTTGGTAACTGACCTGGTAACTGATGCGGGTTTCTCTCCAAGGCTCCATACCGCTTTCAAATCTTATTCACATGAGACAGGACATTTTGAAATGGTGCTTTCTCTGTGCTTTATTATGCCAAAGATCTTTTGTTCACATGGGGTAAGAGTTGGAAAGAAAATGCTTGGAAATATCAGTGGCATAGAAACTAAAACCTACTATTACTCTTTATTTTAATCTATAGGACGTGCCAACAAAGTGCTGTTAAGTACTATTTCTCAGAGAAGTGAGACATCATGCTTCCTTGGTGGATTCGGAAAGATTTCACAGAGTGATTGGAATGTGGAAAGAAATCTAAAAGCAGATCAAGATTTCAATGAGGGAGAGAGTGGAGAAGGAAGTCATTCCACTCACAACAGGGTGAGTGAGCGGGGTAAGACAGGATGGAGTCTGAGAGTAAAGTTTACAGCTGTATTTTGTAATATTTTGTTTTGACGGCAAATAATGATGCAAACCTTAGAATGTAAGTGCCAGCCATACTTTGGAAAGCTTTAAATGCCAAGCTATATTCAACAGACATTAGAAGAATTATGAACTATTTTATTAGAATACAGTAATGTGCTTGAAGTTTATGTTAGGAAAATGAATATGGTTGTCATATGTAGTTATTTGGTGTGTGTGTGTGTATGTGTGTGTATGTGTGTGTGTGTTAAAGAAGTCAAATAATGGACTATTAAAACAGCTCAAGGCAAAATACAATAAAAGCCAGAATTAATTAAATGGCAGTGACAGGGAAGGGACTGAGCAGATGAGATCAATACTGTAAAGAAAGAATTTTACATGGCTTAGCACCCATGAATTGGAATACAATGATTACCTCTGGTGAAGGAAATAGAGAATAGAAGGGTAAGTGGATAGGATTTCAAAAATGTGTTCTGGGGATGACCAAAGAGCTCAGCAGATTAAAGTTCCTACAAGCAGGCACAGAGGCCAGGAGTTCGATCCCTAGAGCTGCTGTGCTGGTCCCACCCACTGGTCATGCTGAGATGGCAGTTGAGACTGGGCATGATGGCACATGCCTGTAATCCCAGCTCTTGGGAGGCTGTAAATAGCTGGATCACTACAATCTAGTAGTGAGATACTGAACACCCTATAGATCCTTCCCTAAAATACAAAAAGAAAAAAATTTTGTTCTTATGAGTTAGGAAAAATGTGAGCACTGTTGCTGGAAGCTACACCAGCTGAGGAAGTAATTGGTCTAACTGAATGATGCTGAACCTTGTAGAGATTTCAATGAGACAAACAGCCCGCTGAGACATGTGTGCCATAGCTGACCGCCCCTGGTCCATATGATGGATAGTTAGCTACTTGATATTTTAAAAGCAAGAGTGTATTATCTGCACAGCCATACTTTAAAATGATGAATCTTATGGTAATAACAGGATAGTTTAAAGGAGGTAAATCTTTTTTAATAGCAGGTGGTTGCTCAGTACCAGAAGCTTCCAAGGGATTGTCCTGGATTGGCAGGATAAATAGGGAATCATAAGGCACTAGGGCTGGTGATGGTAAAGTGTGACTGCATGATTAAATGCTGCCATGCACATTAAGAACACATTTTGTGGGGATGGAGCTTATATACTCTAAATATCAGAGTCAGATCTCACCCCAAACAGGAGCAATTTTCACTAATTTTTCTGGGAGGCACATGTAGCACACAGCCGCACACCAAGGAGAAGATTCTAGGTATTTTCACCAAGGGCCCCTCATAGTCAAAGGATAAAGACAAGAAAGACACATATTGATAAAGAAATTTTAATAACTGGAAGGAGAGGATAACACTTTTCAGCTTACAGAACTTGAGTACAATTACCTGACATCTATTTTTTAAGAAAGGGAAGGGAAATTTAATTGAATGCACAGTTAGACATCTATCAAAATGAATTTTCTTTAAAAACCTCATATAACAATATCCCGTTTCTTTCTCAGCTTAATGATTTCTTACCAACAAAGCCTGTCAGTGTTTCCTAGAAGCAATATTGAAGTGACTTCTTGCTGGAAATTCAGAAAATGAACTTTTTCTGCTCCCACAATCTCTCTCCTCATTAGGCTAGTTAGAAATCCGCCCGGGGCTCCCAGCCCGTCTTCTTTCTGAAGGATGCTAAGCGTGGAGCAGCTAATGGACACTTTAACTGTTAGGGGGCTTTCGATTCAATCCCTGGCAGCCTGGCAGCTCATTCGGAGCCCGTTCCCTAGAGCAGCAATCATATGTACAAATACGATGGTTAAATATGGGCCGGAAAGGAAATGGTATTTTTCCCCTCATGACTAACAGAGACATTTCTTAAAAACAGGAAATAATTTGTGAAAGATTCCAACAAGCTGAGACCCTCACTCCTTCAAAGGATCTCTCCCACAAGACTGTCCCTCTAGCATTTGCTTCTTGGAAAGAGCAAAGGGGAAAGGAAGCTTTTACTCCAGTGGCAGCTTGGGGCATGCACATTCCTCCTATGGGTCATTGTGTCACTTAATCATCCCTTTTAAATACCACTTAGTAACAATTATTAATAGAATGAACTGAACAGGTCTCAAAATAGTTTGCATTTCAAATGCAGACAAGTTGGTAAGTACTGTGAAAATAAAACATGTTTTCATGTAAACACACATTATCTGAGAATAGAGGTAATTAGCCCTTCCTCAGTTATGTTAAGTTTCTCTGTTTTTCCTGTTAAACCTTTGTACTCTTCTTACCCTAAAATCCACAGTTATAAATTGATCAGTAATTGCTCTCTGATTGTCCCTGTCTCCTTTCATACTCTTCCAAATTGGATGGCTTCTGTTTTTCCCCCTATCATTTCTATTTCTTGCACTTTCTTTTTCTTCTCTCACAAGCCAGTGCAGAAGTTCTGATTTTACAATTCTTGATTTCATTTTTAATCTACAGGTTAAATTTAGCTTGGGAAAACATTGGCTTGATGTTTCAATTGGTTTAGATGTAATAATCCACAAATGTCTAGACATTCAAATGAGAGCAGGGGAAAAAAAAAAGTCATCTATTCTTTAAATTTATTTAGCAATTCCAGACATAGATTTGGAGAATATGTCTTCTGTGGGCAACTGAAAGAGAAACTTGTTCTGGTTCTATATATGTATCAAACTGGCAAGACCCAGATTGTCTTATCACTTTATATATAGGTCTTTTTTAAATATTTAAAGGTGCTCTTGCAAATTTGGCTGGAATGGAGGTGTCAATGTATAATTTATCCAAAAGCAACTACCATTTCTGGGGAACAGGGGACGGACGAAGGGAGAGAGGAGCTGCCTTCACAGGGTGTGGGAGCTCAAAATTCTGTACTGGTTGGGATCATTTTCTTCACAATATTACCTCATGATTGCTTCAAGACGGTTGACTATTTTTTTTTTTTTTTTTACCTTGGAAAAATAGAATCTATTTTGTGTGGGGACAAAGAGGCTTGATGCTATAATATCCTGCTTATGTGTCTCCCAAGTCTCTCTCAGAAGCAAGGCTTTTGCACCTGTGACAGTCCACGTGCTGCTGCTCTAGCAATAGCATGTCTCATTGTTAACTCTGATGGCATGACCTAACATAATATGACACGCACTAGAAAAAGTAATGTGACAAAGTGGATCAGGCAGTCAGTGCTTCACATGAAAAATATGACATCTCATCTGAAACCAATCCTGCTTTTAGCAGAGATACTTCCTCAAAGGGCACATGACTTTTGTCCACATCCTTCAAGCTTTGTGGTACAATGAAGGCCATGTAAAGGCCAAACCCATTATGGGCACATAAGTAATGCAATATCTCAGCAGTGACAAAAGGCAATCTTTGAGAGATGATGTGCCTCAGAAATCAGCCTGAGAGGTGCAATTAGGTGGTATGCATGTAGATGAGCTGTCTAGCTCCTACCCACATGGTCTCTGGGACTGACAGCTATGGCACAGCAGGCCAGTTGGGCTTTGAGCAGGTGAGGGGGAATGTCTGCTGCTGCAAAAGCATTAACCGACACTCCTAATACTCCTGACATGTCACTGGGGTTGGTCCAAGTTTGTTTCTTCACTGAACAGATTTAGCCCATGCATATATTACATGGATCAGCCATAGATCTAGTCAGGTATATAAAATCATTCCAGAATTTCTAACAAAAGGGAACTTAGTATGGAAATGTATTGGCAAATTGTCAGACAAAATTGTAAGGGATACTAGGGAGTGTTGGCGCTACCCAGAACTCAGAAAGAGGCTGAAGCCCCTCATTGTCAACCCTCAGGACTAGAGAAGCAGAATTGTGACAATAAAATTGATCCCTTACTTCAGTCCACAGATGCTATTTGAACCCCAATATTTTCAATATTCATCATCTATTTCTACTGCAGAGAGGTAACAAGAATCTTACTGAAAAAAAGCGTTCAAAAATACACTTTCTAGTCTCGCACTATCTGAAATACAGAACAGTGGAGAGTAGGTGAGCAGGAGGTATGATAGAGGCCAACAGTGTTCAGCATAACACGCTACAGCTCTTACAACAAGAGGTATGCACAACAAGGACTTGGAAAACTTCAGACCTTATGACTTGCGTCACCAAAAGAACATTGCGCCTCAAGGTATGTGTGTGTGAGAGACATAAATGCCTCATACGAGACATTGAGGGACGCAGGAACATTTTTTATTTCCATAGGACTAACAGCCTTATAAGTTTATTTTTAATCACTGCAATATTTAAAAGCTAATATTGATTACTTTGCTGCATACAAAATTAATGTTGTGTTACTGCAACAGAGAAGTTGGAGGACAATACAAGACTGACCATATTGTTCTACTTTGCTTTTCACGACAGGTTAATAGAAATTACGGAAAAACATCGACAACATTTCCACACTTGAAATTTTAGAAAGGGTACAAATGAGAAACTTTAAGGCAGTCCTAAAAAGAAGTGATGGTAATAAAAGTAATTTTTTTTTTCATATGAAGTTACAAAAATCTAAAATAGGCAATCAGAAAGGCAAGACTGATAGAGACCTAGAAGGCATGACTCAGGAGAGCTGGGTACACTCAACGTCTTTAGTTGTGTGTGATGTATGTGCATATGGTTTCATTTTGGGAAGCAAATAGTGATAGTGAAATTTTCTTTGATTTCTCTAGTGAATGGTTTGATTGAAGATTTTAAAAAGTGGCCAAAATTTGATATCGTCAAACATCTTTACCTACTTATATTTATTTACCAATTCAATTGAACAAGCTCAACCCAAAATTAATACTTGGTAGTACATGCTTAAGAATGGCAACATATTTTACTGGATCTTTTTTTAACTGTCACAGCTTCTAAAACCATTTGTTGACTTGTCAGTGTATAGATATGCTTATTTACCAAATTTCCAATGTCATGAATTCTGATGGAAACTATTCTAATTTTCTTTTTGTTGTCGTTGGGGCAGATGTAAACTTTTAAATATTTTAAAGAGTGTATGAGCCGGGCGTGGTGGTGCACGCCTGTAATCCCAGCACTTGGGAGGCTGAGGCAGGACGATCAGTGAGAGTTCGAGACCAGCCTGGGCTACAAAACTGAGCTCAAGGCCAGCCTGAACTGTACAGCGAGACACTATCTCAAAAAAATAAAAAATAAAAAAATAAAGAGTGTATGAGTAAGAGGTAAAGAATATATAGGTAATGCCTTGCCAGAGAGTCTTCTAGGAGAATCTCAAAAATTGTAGACTGTATCTCTCTTACAGGCCACTATCTAAGCATTTTTATTATCAGCCTGGAGTATTTCTTAGAGTCCCAGATCCAAAAGAAATGTAGAGCATGATGTCCTTTAAAGGGTGGGGAAAATGGGTTTCCAGCGGTGAAGTAACACTGGATATTTTAGAAATAATTTCTCACCTTGTAAGTGTTTTATGGAGATGGGAATTTGAAGTTCATTGCATCTCTCAATTGTTTTGTAAATTTACTATTACTGTGAACATGAACAGAAATACACAATCGTTTGGTTATTTTTCTATATAAATTGTCATCTCTTAGAACCACAAGCATGCACCAAATGGCTAAATTTCATCCTAAGTTCTAGTAGATTTTTAGTTAATAATCTAAATTTCAGCATCAATAACACCCGTCACTCACTGTGTATTTCTGCACTCGTGTTGATTTAATAAAAGTATACTATGCAGCCATCTTCTTTACTCTCAAGCACAGAGTAAGTATTGCAACCATTTTGAAAATACGCAATCCTCATCTTAGAGCAGTGTCACAATTTTAAGCAACTTGTTAATGATTGAGTAGCATGGAAAGTGGTGGATGAAGAATTTAGCTCTCATCTGCCTATTTCTAAAGATTATGCTTTTCAGCCGGGCGTGGTGGCTCACGCCTGTAATTCCAGCACTTGGGAGGCTGAGGCAGAAAGATTGGTGCGAGTTCGAGAACAGCCTGAGCTACAAAAGTGAGCTCAAGGCCAGCCTCAACTGCATAGCAGGACCCTGTCTCAAAAAGAAAAAAAAAAAAAAAAAAAAAAAAAAAAGATTTTGCTTTTCATTTGTTTCTCTTTTAGGTTTTTTTTTTTTTTTTTTTTCCATATCTCATATCATTATTATGGGTAAGTATACAAAAGAGAGAATACTTGTAGACACATTCAGAATGAGAAAATCCCATAACAATTAGAAGAACTCTAGTTTCCCTGGAGTGTAAAGCATATGCAAAACTGTGGCACAAATGATAGTAAGGACGTTACATTCTCAGCTATAATCCCCCAGATAAAATTATCTACACTTGCATTTGTAGGAGTTGAGTCCCATTAAATTGACTGATTTTTGTAATCTAGCAGTACGTTCTGTATAGCTTAGCATGGATGAGATTTTAGAAATGATGAGGGAAAAAAGACACGATAAAGCAAGTTTGGAGTATTTGGAACTGGAAGTAAGCTGTGTATAAGATAAAATTAGCTTTGATTTATGGAATTTTTTAAGGATGTAGCTAAGCATGATGAATTGATTTATGTATTTTTGGCTTAAAATGTGCTATCCCATCATCTTAAACTAAAGATGAAGTAGGTAGTTACTTCAATGTAAGGTCAAATTATAAGATTAATTTTAGAAGTACTGATAATAAGAAGATTACAGATCACCTGGGAGATTATTTCTAATAAGAATTTCCGATTAGGCTTATTAGATAACTGAGGGCAGTGCAGTGGAGGATTCCAAATAAAAGTGATAATTGTATTTGGTGTAGAGTTATTACTCAGATACTAATTAAACTGCAGTGGATTATGTCAAAGTCTATGCAGCTGAATAGGGTCATCAAATACAATGGAAAAGAAGTAGTCATATAACTGGAAGGGTATCAAGGCAGTTAGGTCTCTGAGGTACAGAGATTTTGGCAGAGCTGGAAGGACTCACATGGGGCCAGAGAGGGAGAGACATGAAATGGGAATTCAGTGGTCAGTATGGCAGCTGGGACCCTGAGAAAGCTGGAATACGTGAGGGGGGAAAGTGATAGGAGCAAGTCTATGATTTTACCAAATATGTAAGAGAACGCAATGCTGCATTAACCATGCTTGCTAAATATCTGCTAGTATAGGTATACAAAAGAGCTCTTTAGAGCCCTTGTACGCGTGTATGTTTGCAGCTTCCAAGACAGCAGTATGCCAGGTGCTGCAGCAGTACTGAAATCTATAAAACTCACCCATGAGCAGCTGACATTTTTCTAAGTGATATGAAACAATTAACATAATACAAAAGTGAGGATGTTCTAAAAAAGGACAATTCTGCCTTTTCCTTTACCTCATTTTTCTTCTAGAGACTGATCTTGCTTTCTTATCAGTTTCTGGTGAACAAGTAAGACCACAAGATTAACTTTATTTTCTGGGCTTTTAGCTCTAGGAGATCAGGAATGACAACTGACTTGCTCTGTCTGCTTCCTAACAACATAGATAAAGACTGGTCTCATGTTTACCCCATACCATATTTTAATGAATTAATGGATACATAGATGTATTAATAAATCCTAACCACCATTTATTTGCAATACTTCTTTGCAATAGCTTCTTTTTCTTTAAATTGTGTTTACTCCTCTACATATTTCTCCTGTTTTAATCCTTACTTGAGAAAAAAATAGTAAGGTTCTAAGTTTTCCTGCTTGAAATTTTCCACATTGAGTCTCTCAATCTAGTGTCCTTGATATGTTCCTTCAACATCACAGCAACAACCCAAGTACCTTAAAAATACAATAAAAGAAACTGTTAGGTTCTTTTGAAAGATAGAGAAAGGCAATTTTCTTCACATTTTCAAAATGATACAGGTTTTCAAAATACTAGACTTTTGACCAACTTCTGAATGCAGAGCTGGAGAGTTGCCTTTCCGTTGCTTCCCACATGAACATAATGTGACTTGATATTGTTCACCAGGTTCAGATAAATGAAAAGTTATTTGCAGTTAGTCTGAGAGCTATGTAAGTACTCTTTTTGGAGAGTTGATCAGGTGATGTTAGACTTTGAATTCCTTGAAGACCCCATAGCCACCCAAGTACATCAAATTATTTGAGGAGATGGTGAAAAACTTGTTCTGATTAAACTGAGTCAATTCTCTCACTTCTTAAGCCTTCAAATAGCTTAAGAACTAATGCATACTGCACATCTCTTTCTGAAATTTTCTCCTTCATTGTTACATGAGAAAGAAAGCACAGTTCTGCAATATATGAAGAAGTCTTTGAATTCTATAGATACAGGAGCAGTATGACATAAATCTCTGGAAGGCATCTTATTTCACAAATTTCCCAGTTGATTCCTCCTATTGTGTGAATCTGGGCTCTTCATTGCTATAAGTCTAGAAGTCTCCTGAGATTGTCGCCTGGAAAACTAATGTTCCTGCAATTGGACCATGGATGCCAGAATTCTGAATGCACATTTAAGTATTGGTGTGCGTTAAATGTATTTGAAAAATACGTGGTTACATTTGTTCATGTAGTATTTATGTTGGGAACTAAAAATGTTCCTAAAAGAGGGGATACTGAATCCACACTTGACAATGTTTTTAGGGAAATCAGATAGTAAAAGAAAGGCGAGAGAATATAATTTAAGATTTAATGTCAAGTTTTATGCATATATAATTTCCATGCAAAGACAGGAAGCTGACTTGTGAGTATGGAAGGTTGGGTGTAGTTGAGATAAACGGGGCAAAGACATGCACGGTACTCTAGTGATGTTTGAAGTACTGATATGCAAAGGAGGAAAAGTCCCAGAAGAAGGCATGTCTAACAGGACTGCCCAAAAGAAGTGCAACAGGAGAGCTGCAGGGTCTCTGGTTAAATCCATACACAACAAAATTTCTGTTTATGCTTCACAGTAACAAGGATTTTCTATTAAATGGAAGCTCGGATTGACATCTACACATCTGCAAGCAACTCTATATCATTGATGAAGAACACTGCTTTGATAAAAGTAACAATTTCAGAGCCAATCCATAATGTTGAGTGATAATAGCAACCTTCCTTCACCATTTCTCGCATGCCAGTCAGTGTACCTTTATACTTATGAATTAGTTTACTTGTAAGAATGATTGTGCGAAGCTCTTTCCATTCCCTCTGTCTCAGATGAGTAATTTGAAATCAGATGAATGGAGTAAAATTCATAAAGGCCCAGGGAATGCAAGGCAGAGATGAGAATCGAGACTGAGCAGGGAAACTGGCATTGCTGAAGAGCAGTGCTCCACATTCTAGTGGCTCAGTATCTGTTTGCTATGGATCTTTAGACAGCGACAAAGTTTTCACAAGTAAGTTTCAGTAGTTTTGTATTAGTATTCAAAGGGGATATGTTAAAAGGCATTTAGTCAATTATTTTTGGTAAATAGTTGTTTTCTAATTTTAAGAAACAGGATGCTAAACAAAGCTGCCTAAATTTTTATCTTTGCAAACATACCTCCATGAAAACTCAGTTCTTTCCAATGCAATGACTGGATCAAAGGACATGTATACTTGGAAGGATTTTGTCAAGGGTAATACGAAACTACTCTATGCAGAGTATTTCTGATTTGTGTCACTCATCAGAAACTGAAATGATAAATCTATATATGCACCAGGAATTATTATTCTTTTAAAAATTGACAGTCTGAATATATTGATACACTTACTGTAGCATTAATTTGAAATTTTATCAGAGGTAGGAAAAGTTACAATATTTTCTTAGGCTCAATTCTAATTTTTCACCTTTATGATGAAATTTCTTTGCTATTCATTTGTAATAATATTCTTAGGCTACAATATTCACCCCCTTTCTTACATGCATTGCAATTTTTTAGAGGTTTATTATACATGTTATGATTTTAAAATATTTTTTTAACAATAAAAAATAGCACTGGGGGAGATAACTCACTATCTAAGTGCCTGCCTGGCAAGCACAAGGACCTGAGTTCAGTCCCTCCTACTGCATGCCTTGCTGGCCCTGGAACCCCAAGCATGCCATGTCAGCTCTGAAAACAGGCATGGTGGTGCACATCTATAATCCCAGTGCTGGGGAGGCTGAGACAGGAGGATCATGATGAATCTGACCTGCATAGTGAGACTCACCATTAAATAAATAAATAAATAAATAAAAATTTAAAAAAATAGACTAGCAGAAATCAACAGTGCAATTGTCTGACCTATACATTTCTTTTTTCAAATCTTTCTTTTTTTTTTTTCTTGCTTTCATTCCAGTTGTTCCTTCCTTTTGCCCACTTTTTTTCTGTTTCACAGTATCTATTGTAACGTTCAGTCCCTATTTAATCTTTTGGGTTCTTATACTAGGGAGACAATGTGATGTTTATACTTGCAAGTCTGATTTATTTCACTTATGAGTATGGTCTCTAGCTGCATCCACTTATCTATAAAAGCCTCGAGTTTAAGAGTTTAGAATTTTTTGGAGTTGAGTGAAACTCCATTATATGAAAATACCACATCTTCCTTATGCACATGTCAGGTGATGGGCATTGGGAGGGTTTCCAAGATTCCGTGATGACAAATTGCACTGCTATAAACATGGGTGCACATATATCACTGTGGTATCATGTTTTCAGTTCTTCTGGAGAAAAGTCAAATGAATATTGGTTAAAGTTTGGCAGGCAAAGAGCCAAGAAAGGAGTCAAATTTTCTGCAAATGTCTCGTAGGCATTTTGGACATTCCCTGCCAGTATTAGGCATTGTCATGGAAGAAGAAGGCTGAGTGCTGAGATGCAGCCATCGAGGCTTTGTGATGAAAATATGTGTGTGTGGGTGTGTGCACGTGTGTGTGTGTGTGTGTGTGTGTGTATGCATTTTGCATTCTGGACGAAGAAAATAGAACTGATGTTTAAATTATTTGTTCCAGGTTTGAGTTTTTCAGATTTTCTGATGAAATCAGTGATGAAAAATTAATAAACTCCTCCTTTCCTCCAAAAAAGAAGAAAGAATTTAAAAAAAAAAAAAAAGAAAGAAAGAAAGAAAAATAGCAAATAGCCAAGACAGGAGTATTTGGGTCCCCTGGAGCCTCTAATTTTATTTTTTTTCTGAGCAAACTCCACACTGATTTCCAGAGTGGTTGCACCAGTCTACACTCTCGACAGTGGAGAAAGGTTTCTGTTTTTCCGCACAGCCCTCAATATTTGCTATTGGTTGACTTCTTGATAGCCAGTCTCTCTGGGGTGAGATGAAATGTCATTGTTGTTTTAATTTGCATTTTTCAAATAACTGATGCTATTGATCATGTTTTCATATATGTGTTATTTACCATTTATTGGCAACTTCATCTCAGAAGGTATATTCATCTCAGATGCCCAGTTTTTTGAGTGGAAATTTTAATACAATGGCCTTGATTTTTTAAAGAATTTTTTTATTTTATTTATTTATTTTTTTCTTGTTTCAGAGCCTTTCTTTGTTTATTCACTCATTTTTATGGCTGGCTCAGCCTGCCCCAAGGGCAGGGCTGGCTCAGCCTGCCCCAAGGGCAGGGCTGGCGCAGCATGTCGTTGGCCTTGATTTTTCTAAAAAAAAAAAATTCTTTATATTTTCTAGCTTCTACTCATAAGAAAACAGGCTTGAGGATCAATGGAACAGATTAGAAGATGTAGACATGCTACAAACATACTCAATCACTCTATCTTTGACAAAGGTACCAAACATATTTACTGGAAGAAAGATAGTCTATTAAATAAATGGTAATGGAAAAACTGGTTTTCCACTTGTCAAAAGCTAAAATTAGATTCATGTCTATCACCATGCACTAAATTACTATAAAAGATTTTTTTTTTCTTTTTTAGGACCAGGGTTCAAACTCACAACCTTGTGTTTGCCAGGCAGGCACTTGTGCCATGGAGCTATCTCCCCAGCCCCTATAAAAGAATCTTTATCAAAAATTTTTTTTTTTTTTTTCTTTTTGAGACAGGGTCTCGCTATGCAGTTGAGGCTGGCCTTGAGCTCACTTTTGTAGCCCAGGCTGGTCTCGAACTCACACCGATCCTCCTGCCTCAGCCTCCCGAGTGCTGGGATTACAGGCGTGAGCCACCACGCCCGGCTCTTTATCAAAATTTGATTCGATGCTCAGACACTTTTCATACTAAAATATATATAACGTTGACATGAATTTAGCATTGTTTTGTATGCTTTTAAGTTTTTGAAAATCTGTGATATTTTGATGCATAATCTGAAGTAGGTAAAAAAATTGCCCATTTTCTTAAACAGTTGGCTATTTCTATGAAGTTTTTTTCAAGTGGCCTTTTACTCAGTGAGGTCCTGTGGATTTTTCTTTACGTTATTAGGACAAAGAATATTCATGTTAGACATTCTTTAGTTATGCAAATTTATTAACTTATGATATGCTACATCAACTTTTGTTTGGTATTTTCATTTTAATTTTATGTTTTTTGTTTTGCTTAATACATACTTATTGGAGAAATGCATTAAATAGGAGCCATTATTAGGTTTTTAGGGTACAATCTTTGATTTTGTTAATTAGTATTTTTTAACATTTTTTTTGCAAAAGGGACAAAAATACATGTCACTCAAAAATAAAATGAAGATATGGTCACTTAGCTTGTGATTTCAGAAGGGTTAGTCTATGGTCACCCAGACCTAAGGAAGAAGCAGCACGAGGGAAAGGCTTGAGGTAGACACAGTTCAACTAATGGAACCTATGAAGCATACAGAGAAGGGAGATCCAGGAAGGAAGGAAGGTCCCCAGACAAGAATACATTCTTGCCTGTTAATACCCTGGAGATTGACTGCTCTTAACCATCCTCCACTTCCAGGGGCACATACAGCTTTGACCTCATCAATGAAAGAATCCACTTGTATTTAATGCTCCCATGTTCCAAACTCCTTTTAAAACTTCTCAACTTCTCAACATGCATATATTGCTGTGTAAAATGTAGCCTATCTCTAAAAGTTGTCAGAATTGTAACTGTCTTCTTTTTCCTCCCACGAGACCAGGGTTTGAACTCACAACCTTGCACTTGCCAGCCGGGCACTTGTGCCACGGAGCTCTCTCCCCGACCCCTTGACTGTCTTAACATGGTTCAAAAGTGTAAATCCAGATTCTCCTCTTAGATGGAAAGCAAATTCTTAGCTATTGGTCCCCATGGAAGTAAAAATGAATGTTAAGAGTTTAGAAAAGATAAGGAATGCAAACCAAAAGCCAATGGAGCAAACATTGCGTCTAATAGCTCAATGTTCAACATTTGGGACACATGCTTGCAAAATATGTGCTTCAAAGAGTTTGCATAGCTTTTCCCTGTGGTCTTTCTGATTGCTGGCTATGTAGCCTTTCTCTTGAGATATATTTACTCTTTGTGGCTTTCTTTGGCAGATATTTTGTTTCTATCTCCCTACTACACTTTTGGCTTTACGTATAGATGTACAAATCATCAATGTTAGCAACGCATAACCTGCCCTCCCAGGCCTTTGTGTGAAATCTGGGTGGAATTATCTATGATAACATGGCTGTTTTTTGTTTGTTTGTTTGGTTTTTTAAATCAAGTTCCATTATCATCTTAGGTCTCCTTGGACCACAGCTGGTGTGATTTCTGAGTGCCCAAATTGCTGAACTTGGACGAAAACTTTTTGTGGCATCCATGAGTAAGCAAGGTTTCCTGAGTCTCTTTGGTCAAAGTATTCTAGAAAACATATATATTTTTTATATCCTTGAGCCTCAGTTAGGTGCTTTCGGGTCAATTTTTGAGATCCTAGTAAGCTATTTTTATTGTTTTAATGTAAAATACTTCACTTTTTAAAATAGTACTATTTTTTTTTTTTTTTTTTTTACCACACGTCCTTGGCTATAAATTCACACATCTCTTTGATGAAGAGAACTATAAATTTTCTGGGGGGGAGGGGGCTTTATATTTTTCTCTTCATTTGCAATATGGAATTAGATAATAGAAGCTCGTAATGCCAATGACACTGAATGAATATTGGCCTGCCTTGAAATTTCTTCAGCCAATTAACTTAACCCAGCATCTTTAAACTCAGCCTATCATAAACTCCCATAAAATCTCAATATGATCAAGTGGCATCAAAATAATAGTTGAAATTCTGCTACCAATTTTCTGTATTAGTCAGATTTCCCATAATGGATCAAAGAAGCCTGACATGCACAATGTAAAGAACTGAGGTTGAGTTTGGATCTTGGTTTCAGAGAGTTGAGTACGCCACAGTGATGAGACTTCAAGGAAGAAATGCTATTAAAAAATGGTCTGTAAGAAGAAAAGATGTGACTTTTGGATGGTTAACAACTGGAGTTTGCAGATCAAAAATTAGAGAAAGAGAAGGGCTACAAGAATAGCCAATAGTTTGGCCCTGGCCCTCCAAGGTCAGTGAGGATTCAAGACATAAGAGAACCTGTACTGTGACAATCTGTTTCTCGGTGGTGTCCCAAACCTTCTGTTCAAGATTATGGGACCACAGAGGAAAGTGATCAACAATACATAGTGTGCCTAAGGCAAGTCACCTAGAGAGAAAAAAATTCTCTCTGGCTTTCACAGAGAACAAACCGGTCAAGCAAGGGCTGTGGCTGATGCAGATGACTGACACTGACAAAAGATCAATAAACTACTTTACATGGCTTTAGGGTAAATTCTGAGGGGATTTGACTGTGTGAGATACAAGAGTTGCATTTTTAGTTATATAGGTGTTGCTTTACTTGATCTTAACCATCTAGCAGAGAAGGGTAACCATGAGGTATAAAAAGTAATGCTATCTTAATATGCTGAACTGTAAAAGGCTGAAGTCAACAACTTCTAGCAATGCCAGTTCTGCTGATAACTCACTACTATTATGGTCTATTGGACTACACTGAGTTATTTTGCTGAATACAAGTACCTATATTTGAATTGGCATCAAGTATGAAAAGGTCCTTTGACGACTTCTCCAAATATAGTTTCTCTAACAGCAATAGAGCACCCATTTCTGACAAAACAAAACACAAAAGGTAGACATAAATGAAGGACCATTTTGTAGGATAGATATACAGCTACTTTCTCTTAGTTCAAAGAGAAGAAAGATTTGTGTTAATATAGTTTAGACAAGAGTGTCTCATTGCTATTTTTTTCTCACTAAAATTAATAAAAAATAAAATAAAATTTAAACTTAAAAAGAGAAGAAAAGATGTTCAGTCCCAATCCATGGTGGCTGAGACAGACAGACAGACAGACAGATAGTGTGTGTGTGTGTGTGAGAGAGAGAGAGAGAGAGAGAGAAGAGAGAGAGGGAAGAGAGGAGAGACAGATGACAGATACGTGGACACAGACAAGGACAATGAGAGAGACAAGCAGAGACAGAGAGAGAATTATAATGTAATAATAATCTTATAACCTTACTTTAAAGGATATAATCTTCCAGGTCATGCTCTTACTTACCCAATCTTTCCAACTGGACCCCACCTATAGTTATACATTTTGGAATGAATTCATTAATATAAAATGGATTCATCCACTAATGAGCATAACACCCATGTCAAACCACCTCCCAAAATGTAACCTTTGAACATAGAAGAGGTACTTTGAGGGGCACTTTAGGTCTAAACCATATCTAAATTTTATGCTTTGTATTTTTCAAGCGGGTGAATAGTGTATTTTATTTTATTTTATATATATATATATATATATATATATATATATATATATATATATATATTCCTGCATTTAGTCCAGGGTCTACAGGATCTCACTACACAGATCAAACTTACAGTGATTCTACTATTTTCAGCCTCCCAAGTGCTAGGATTACAGGCACATGTCACCAAGTACAGCTTTTGTAATTTCATTTTATTTTGAAAAGTGAAAACAAAAGCAAGAGATCAGAAACAAAGACAGAATGAAGGTAACATACAACAATACATATTTTACAGATTTTCAAAGCAAGAATAGCTGATTGATAATGACTGATATATATATATATATATATATATATATTTTTTTTTTTGTCTTTTTGAGACAGGGTCTCGCTATGCAGTTCAGGCTGGCCTTGAGCTCACTTGTAGCCCAGGCTGGTCTCGAACTCGCACCGATCCTCCTGCCTCAGCCTCCCGAGTGCTGGGATTACAGACGTGTGCCACCACGCCCAGCTGATAATGACTGATATATTTTCTATTTTTGTCATCAAATCTGTTGCTCAGATTAACAGATATAGTTAAGTAATAGTGGAGATGTCAATGAATATTACCACTTGCTTTCAAGAAAACTTAAATATTTGTTCTTGTATTCTTTTCTTATTTCTTATCTTCTTTTTAAGTTACTTTTAATGAGAAATTGCAATGTGGCAGTTTCAAAACACGTTAGTAGTACAGTCCAATAATTGATACAATGCATATTGTCATTCTCACTGTAGTTATACAGAGTACAGGTCATAGACATGATAAAATTTCTAATGTTTATTAGTACAATCTTCTTTTTTATCTAAGAGAAGGTAGTTATACACATATTTAAATGTTCCATAATTGCAGTGCATTACTGGCAAACCCAGAAATGTTGGAAGCTGTTGATTACAATCTTTTACAGCTCAACATACTAAACTACCTTTATGTTTTATGTGTCATGTTTAAACTTTTCTGCTGAGTGGTTAAGGGCAAGTTGAAGCAATACATGTATAACAAAACATGTAGTTTTTGTATCTCCCAAGGTCAGTCAAATCCCCGCAGGATTTACTTTGGAACCATGTACAGTGCTTTGTAGAACTATTGTCAGTGTTAGCCATCTAGATGAGTCACGGCCATTGCTTGACCAGTTGCTCTATGTGAAAGCCAGAGAGAATGTTTTCTCTGTACAGAATCTGTGCTGTAACATCCTATAACGCAGTGGTTTCCCAAATTTTCTGGTCAAGGAGATTAACGCACCACAGACGAAAGGGATTAAAGGTATATAGTGTGCTTAAAGAGATTCTTTCTTATCTTCATAGAAATTATTTTAAAGAGATTATAGTAATAACTGATATGACATTAGAAATGGTACACATTTAGAAGACCAATATAACAGTTATTCAAGCTTAGTTTTTGTATTATACATTGCTATTCCTAATGTAGTTGCTTAGTTCCCAGATATAAGTATACAGAGTTATTCAAGATGACAATTCTACACATTAACTTCTGTTAGTGCTAAAAAAAACTGATGGAATTTTGTAGTACAACCAATTTTAATAAGATATATATATATATATATATATATATATATATATATATATGCATGTTTTTCCCCTACCTTTTTTCCTAGCTTTACTTTTTTCTCCTCTTCTTTGTTCAATCCTTAAATTCCATTGCTTTCTACTTTACTGTATGTGTTATAACTTTCAGGTTTTATTTCTTCTTTCACGTTCTTATGGGCATTTTGGTTGCTTCCAAGATTGGGCTATGACAAATTATGCTGCTACAAACATGGGTGCATATATGTCACTATGGTATGATGCTTTCAGGTCTTTGGTAGAAATATCCAGAAAGGGAATAGATGGATTGAATGGGATTTAAATCTTAACCGATGATCACTCAGACAAAGCTATTCTATCTAGAATATATAATGAGCTAAAAAAAAGTTAAGGCCTCAAAATTTAGACACTTAATCAAAAAATGGGCACCCGAGATGAATACACGCTTCTTAAAGGAAGAAATACAAGAGGAAATACATAATGAAAAAATGCTGCACATCACCAGCCATCCATGAAACTCACATTTAAACAACATTAGGACACATCTCACCCCAGAAAGAATGTTTATCATAAATAAATCAGCTAATAAAAAATGCTGGAGAGCTTTTGGGGACAAAGAAACACTTTTCCACTGCTGGTGGGAATGTGACCTGGTGCAACCACTATGGAAATCAGTGTGGAGAAGGCTCATAAAGCTAGGACCAAGGGCCTGGGGGGATAGCTAAGTGGAATAAACACTTACCTCGTAAGCACAGGCTCCTGAGTGTTATCCCTGGTACCACCAAAAAAATTACAATAATAATAATAAAAATTAGGACTGGAATTTTTAAATTATTATTGACTATCTGTATTTATCTATGCATTTTTACCAGCACATCTCAATTACTTAAACTACTTTTAGGTTTATTGCAAACTGAAGAGGAACATATATAGAGAGATTTGTCACATATTTATTGCCCTTATGCAGTTATACTTTCCCCATTAATAATATCCTCCACTAGAGTGGTCCATATACTTTAATTGAAGAACCCATGTTGGCATAGTACAACTGGTGCAATTTCTATGCTTTTCTTAGAGTTCATTGCTGGTGCTGTATACTCTATATGTCCTTGTTTCGCTTCTCTCAAACCTGGAGTGTTTGGCTAGGATGCTCCCCATGCCTTCCTATATCTTAAGAAGGGAATCCTAGAGTGTTCATCACAGTGTGTCTCTTGACTCCCCAGGAATGCTCTGTGTGCTCTTTGGATGAGGGCCAAAGACTCCCCTGAAAACTTCGTTTCTAAGTGCTCTGGAGTTTTGGTAATTTTCATCACGTGGTCTGTGAAGACAACTTGGAATGCACTGGCAAGGTAAAGAGTACCTGACAGGGGAGTAGGCTTGCAGTGTTTCTGTACTCTCATCCTACGTAGCACATCCTTAGTCTAATGACAGCCTAATGGATGTTCATCTTGTTCCCTCTCCATAAGAGGTGCCTCATCTTTCAGTATTAGTAAAGGTGAGAGCAGCAATCTCTTCTTTATATATATATATATATATATATATATATATATATATATATATATATATATAAAACTATTCCATGTCTACAGTTGACTTTATTTCAATTTATTTATGTCCTCAGCTCTCTAATGAGATTTCCAAAACTATAATAATATAGCTTCTTTTGTTTATTTTGGTGCTCAGGGTGAGTGTTACAGTCTATTGCAATTTTTAATATCTGAAACAAGCACAAGACTTCCATCATAGTCATTTTAACTTTGCGGTATATGTATATTATCTAATGAGCTATGGTAACAGCTGTCTCATTTATAATGCTACATTTGTGATTTCTAGAAGAATAGAATCAACTGTAATGTTATAGAGCCAGGTATGGTGCTGAGTATCTGTAATTCTAGCATGCAGGAGGCTGAGGTAGGAGGACTGGCATAAATTCAAGGCAGCCTGGGCTACATAGTGAGTTCAAGAATAGCCTGAACTACGTATGAAAGCCTATCTCAAAAATCAAACAAACAAATTCTCAATAGAACTTAGTAGGTAACTTTACAAAATCAAATGCAGGACAGTCCACAGCGCGTGTCTGTGGGAACAGAGGTGGAAGATGGTGTAATTAATAGCCTTCTGTGTGCTTGATAAAAGGATGGCTCTGTTGGGCTCAGCCCCAGAATATGGAGGGGGAAGGCCAAGAGGGACAAAGAATGCAGCAGCCCTCTGAGGGTGAAGGCCTGGATCGTCACTCTGGAGTCACTAGTCTGAGTGTGCTTTGGAAGGCTGAAGAAACTAGAGACTGATGGGTAGAAATCACCACAGTCATCCTTCGTTCTCTTTTTTCCTATCCAGACTTTAGTCTATTGGCAGATGCCAGCCACATCCCAGGTGGGCCTTCCTTTCTCAGTTGGTTGGGCTGCATGTCAGTCATCTGTGCTTCACTGCTCTGTGGTGTTTATGAAGCTATTCAAGCTGTCAAACAACTGAAGGTCACAACCGCCAACAGTACGTTCTCTCTTTAAGTGGATGCTGCTTCGTCATGGCTTTTTAGCTTAATTACTGGTGTATCCCACTGAGAGTTGCATTAATCACAGTGTACTGTGCTACTTTTTTTATATATAAACTTAAAGAGGTTACAAACTTTAAAAATAAAATCAATAAATAAAATTTATTTGATTATGTTTGTTCTTGTATAAAAAGCTCCGGTATAAAATTTAGCATAGTTCTTATTGATGGTATTCGTAATCATTCTTATTTGATTTTGATGAAAAAAATCATTTTGTGCAATGCATTATTTTTGCATTTCATAGTCATAAAATATTAAGAAATCCACTAACAAATACTTAATGTTAGTACCATTTCTTTATTTCTAAGTAGCCCAAAAGCAAAGGTACATTTGTGATTTATTTACTTATTTATTTTTGTTTCTAGGATACATAGTTCCATATTCACCAATTCAAGAAAGTCTTCAAATTTCCTAATATTTTCTCCACTTTAATTACTCTTTCTTCAATGTCATTGATAAAATGAAAGAATTTATGTTTTGAAGTTGTGGAACATAACGGTTTGATATAAATATATACTGCAAAAATATTCATCAAAATAAAAGTAATTGCACATCTATTGCTTGAAGTTTTGTTTTTTCCACCACTGTGGTGAAAACACAAGATCTTCCATGTTAGTAAACAATGTATCACAAAAACGAAATTTTTATAAATATTAATAAGGTGTATTAGAAACCAGAGGGAGGTAGCAACTGAATCTCTAAGATAAAGTATGATAAAATGCAGTCCTAAAGAGATACATGTATGTTAGGGGTATTGAACTGAAGGGATAAAATATTGGTCTTAATGTGACAATTCTCTTTTTCCAAGGTATCTGATATTAACTTACCTTTATTTAAGCTATATATTTGAGTAATATTGTTTAACTCATAGATGTGGACTCCCATAGAAATTAAATAATTGCCCTAACATCCTGTTTAGTTATAGAACCCAGGCTCTATAAAAAAAAAAAAGTTTTTTTTTTCTTCGCTCAATGTTGAAATTGTCTACACAATTTCAATACAATAAATCTAAATTATGAAGAAAATTAGAGTTTTAGGTAGAGGTCTGGTTGTTTATTCAGAGCCTGGGAGATTTTCATCTCTTGTTATTCTCCCTAAGTCCATGTGCATCTTTAGCCTTATATCACGTGTTCTACAGCATGCTATTCTCACACTGTCATGTGTCAAGCATACATTCCACAGAGAAGAATCTCTTCCTGGGTCAATTTGGATTTATTACTGTGTCAATATAAGTTTCTCCTAATGTCAGCTTCTAAGAATGAAGAAAGAGGCCGGATATTAGATTGCAAATTCTATAACTTGAACAATTTAATGACTTGGTGGGACTTCCTCAAAATGAAATATTTCGTTTGAGTGCTCAAATGAAATACTCGTATAAAGTAATTGTATAGAGCTCAAAATGTAGTTCTTGGGTTCAGTACAGAGAGAGAGAGAAAGAAAGAGAGAGACAGAGACAGAGACATAGAGACAGATAGAGAGAGAGAGAGAGCAGACACAGAGAGACAGGCAGACACACACACACACACACACACACACACACACAGAGAGAGAGAGAGAGAGAGAGAGAGAGAGAGAGAGAGAGAGAGAGAGAGATTTTCTAGAAGTTTTCTGACATATTCTCATAAAACTAAATGGTGAGAATTACATGGTATTCCCAGTCCTAACAAATTGTGGGCAAAAGAAAGGAAATTGCTGCTATTAATTGAGATTTCACGACTCACACCTGGAGACATGATACTGACCTTTGGAACTAAAAAAAAGCTATATAAAGAATGAAACAAGGTGATGGATTTGGGTAGCAGAGAAACCATCTGTGATAGAGAAATTGGAAGTAAGAAGAGGAGAGGAAGAGTGAAAAACTATTACAGACTATACATCCTGGGAAATGGGGAAAATAGATTATTATCGAGAGAAATAGGAAAAGAACAAAGAGATGTCAATCTTGATGGAAAGATGATAGCTTTGGCTTGGCACGAGTTGGCCAGGGAGATGGAATTTTTGAAAGGAATTGCAAGCACATCCTAGCAAAGTTTGAAGCACACAAAGCAGTCAGATAACAGATTCGATCTTGAAAACTTCACATATATGGTGGTTGATATGGCAGTAAGATTACAGAAAGAGACTGGGAAAGAACAAAGATAGCATTAGAAATCAACTCTAATTAGAAGTAAAAGGTCAGAAATTTAAATAAATGAGGAAGGAGCCAGTGTAAGCAGAGTAACAGTATTTTTTAAAAGCATTTTATGTTTGTCCATGGAAAATACAAAGCATTACGCTTCACCTTGAATAATTATCATCCTACCCTTTTTCATCATAAGCAAACATTTAAAACATTTAAATCATTTTACCAACTGGTTACACCATCATTCTTAGTCATAACCTATATCAAATCACTTACCTCTATATAGTTACTATTTTTTTTAATTTCCTCCTTTAATTCAATCTTGACTTTCCACATCAAAATTTAATCCAAAAAAATGAATACACCAAATACAACAAAGTGAAATTTTTTCAGCAAGACGATTGGTTGAAAACATTTAGTACAAAAGAAATTATTTTATTTTATAAAGACAATAAAATATAGTAAAGAAACAGAAATGATATAGAATTACATTAAGCAAACTAATCAGAATTTAACACTGGCTACTATATTGCATAATGTTGTCCTCAGATTAGTTGTTCAGATTACTAGATATAGACATGCAGAATTGGTTTTAAAAAGTTATAAGAAATTAAAAAGGAAAAGAAATACACACTTTAAGCATTAACTGTTCTTTTCACTAGAGCTGTAGAAATCAGCAGTACAATTATCATAGCTATGCTGAACATATGCTTAAGTATATCCTTTTCCCTTTTTCTTTCTTTTCTCCTTTTTCTCATCCTCCTTCACTTTGAAGAGTTTCCTTCCCTTTCACAGGATCCATTGTACCTTCCAGATTTCATTGGCTCTTTCATGTTCTTGCACTATGGAGACAATATGATGTTTTCCCATGCACATCTGATTTCTTTCACATATGAGTATGGTCTCCAGTTGCATCCATTTACTTATAAAAGCCTCAAGTTTATATTTTATAGCTAAGTCATACTCCATTGTGTATAAACACAACATCTTCTCTATCCATTCCTCGACTGATGGGCATTTGGTTTGAGAAATGGTTTTAAACACCTTTGCCATATTACAGAATAAGCTGGTCCAACTGTGACCATATATTCTTTCCACAGTTCAATGATGATGCACTTTTACCCTCATGGTAGTCTCACATTAAGGCTGGTCTCAGAAGGAAGGAGTATATGAATGAAGAAGAGAAAGCTCACCTTGTCCTGGCAGTGTCTGGAAAGAGAAGGGAAGGCTGTGGGAAAACAGTTGATGGGACTGATCCCTCAGGGTTTCTTTAGTTAAGTTTGAACCCAAAATGTGTCCTAAGGATGACATTGAAAGAGTGCAAACAATTAGCAGAAAGGACTTTGGGATCAAGAATTACCTCTTCTTTATCTGGTCCTAACTGTTAGGTTTCCCTGAATAAAGTGATCAAAGTGATCTCACTCTGATCACTTGCCAAAAAGTCATCAGAGAGAGAATTGATTCTGCTTTAGAATTCAAGGACTCTAGTGTCCTAGATTTCCTAAGCATTCCTTGGTCCTGTGTGGCCTGGATGCCATGTGGGAAGGTTAGGCAGCATTCTAACATAGAGAGAGGCACCTGACATTGTACCAAGATATTAAGGGTACTTTGTGGTTATACTTCCGGGGTAAATTCCTAGAAGAGAATTCCATAGTTCAGAAAGTCTGTGCAAAACTAGAGGTTTTCTTATTTTTGGTCCAATTTATTTTCAGAAAATCTCTGCTTACAAATAATCGTTTTGAATATAAAATTGTTCAACACTCTGCATCATTTTGAATTTTATAAAATTGTAACTAATATTATTTTCTATAAAAAAGAACATTTTGGCACACATTGTAATCCATTTTTATGATCATATTCAGAATACTTTCTTATAAATTGAATTACAGGAATAAATTATAATGTATTAAAATAAATTAAATCAATTATTATATATTGACAACTGGATTTTCAGAGAAGTTGCACCAACTTGCCTCTTCATTTTATTATAATAAGTTGACTTATTTATTTCACTTAACAAATAAAAAATGTTGAGTGAATTGACAAATTTTATTTTTAGCAGTTTACAAATATTGTTTTATATATATACATATAAAGCTTTTATAAAATTCTAAACTATTTTTATTTATGTAAAAGATTTCTCAGTGTTTTGCTACCTTTTCTTTTTTATGAGTTCAATATTCTATTTCAATATGTATATTTTCCTGGTACTGGACTGCCTAGTCTATTTCCGTGTTGATCTATAGCTACTCTAGGACTAGTCAGAAATAATTATTATAGATAATAATATTTTTTGACATATGGTAGGATTTAGATATATTTTTGTTCTTCAAGTTTGGGTTATTCATATGAATTTTCTCTTTCAGATTATTTTAGAAACATCCTGTCAAAGTCCATAAACCCTTTTCGGGATTTGCACTGAGACTCACTTGGTACTTTGAAATAGCATTAAATTTTCTTCTCACTTATCCCTAAAAATCATTCTGGCTGATTATATGTTAACTGATTATATGTTAACTTTCCATATTATTAGAATTATGACTAATCCTTAATTTTATGATAGCTTTTTGGCACAAATACTATTTTTATTTTGTTAATATTTCATGTCTTTTTAGATAAATTTAAGAGGAGCTCTTTCAGTATAAAGCAGTAAATCTTACTTTAAAAGAAGAAAAAAATGGCACTCTTTTACAATATAAAAAGCAGTCATTAACATACATTATTACTCAGTTTAGAAGCTTTTGAGATTTTCTGATAAAGAGGACAATTTGGATATAAGTTAAATATATATATCTTGATATTTCAAACAGTGCACATGACTCACACTTTCTTTCAAGGCAGAAGTTTTTGATGACCCTTTACACTAGAGTCGGCTGGGTCCATGGTATTGCTGGCTCATTTATACATCAGCGTGTTAGTATCTTTAGAACAGAACAAGGCTGTCTTGGTCTACTAAGATTTTCATATTCTTGAATTATGACTAGGTACCCTGGTCTTGCCTACGTATCAGCAGCAGTATGTCTCTTAACTGGATGTGATCTTTCTGCAAACTCTAGCTCAGACAATTACCTTACTATGTCAAAATTCCTCCAGATTTGGTTCTGCATTTTCTCTTGCTTCTTTTTTTGTCTGAAAATAGACATTTCATTTTAGTCATCATCAGGATTGAGAGAGTAGGGAAAACTGTCTACCAGCTGTGAAAGAGGGATGCAGCGATACACTGAGAGAAGCTGTGAGAGTAATAACAGACCCTCAGCAGGCACTGGAGAGATCAGGCCATCAAGGAGCAAGCATTCACCTTGATTCCTTGGAAGTTAGGGCAGTGAGTGACAATGATATCATGATCTCTAATGAGCTTCCATGAAGAAAAACCAGAGCTAAGCAGAATATTAGACTTCATATTAAGTCAGGCAGATTCATATGATGCACAGTTTGAAATGGAAAAACCAATGGCCAAGCCAGACGCTGCTACTTTCCTGGTCTTTCTTGGTGACATTCCACTCTCACCCCTACAGTGGACCTAGGGCAGCCATCCTGGACAACAGACTTGGCCCTATTTGATAGGTGCAAAACACGACTTTTCCCAGGACATAAGAATAGTTTAGCCTGTCACCATAAACTTTAGTTGCAATATACTAGCCTCTAGCCACTTTAAAAAACGTATTTGAAAAAAAGCAGAGCATCACTTCTTTCCTCCAGTTTTTAGCTCCAGTGACTGTCCTACTCTAACTCTAATCTAGGAGCTAATACTACTAATTTTGGAAATGACACAGTGTGCGTAGTCTCCTTACAAGCCCCTAGCCTATACTCAAGCACTGAAGCCTTCCTCTCCTCTACTCTTGTGGGATATTTCCACGAAGTATTTTTAGTCTTTCTGTCTCAGTCTCTCTGTCTCTCTGTCTCAGTCTCTCTGTCTCTCTCTGTCTCTCTGCTCTATGTCTCTGTCTCCGTCTCTATCTCTGCCTCTCTCTGGTGTTGTTGATAGAACCCAGGCCCTTGTACATGCAAGGTAAAACTCTACCACTGAGCCACACCCCTAGCACTGAGTTCTACTTTTACCTTCTATTGCTCATCTTTCTAATTTTTCTGTTGGTTTATGTTATCATCTAACATCATTTTTGCCAGTTCTTGATTTGAAATTATATAGCACTCAGGGTTGGCTTTGTAATCTCGCTAGGCATAGCACAGCCACCATGGTGATCATTGTTTTCAACTTCCATTGGCTCAGCAGTGTAGAATTAGAGATGAGGAAGCCTTCCTTTCCCCAGTAGCCATTACCAAATATGCTATACAATTCTACTCTTCTTGCTGGCAAATAATATTTTGGACAGATTCCATAATGTCTTATTAGTTAGACTGACTGCAATGCAAGCCAATCTAATTTAAATTTAAAACTGTATAGTTGTATCAGAGCAGTCAATCTTCTGTGGTTTAAGAGATCTGAAATAAAGTTGAGTTTGAGTCTAGATCTAGTATGTAGCCAGTATTGATTACCTCCTGAGAACAAGCTTTAATCATAGTCAATTAAATTTAGCAGTGATCCTCACGCAGGGTCTCTATATCATTATGCAGGCCTCTTGTCAGGCTCCCTCTGCCCTCTAGACCCAGTATACCAACTCATCATAAATGAGTAAATCAAGGCCTTGTACCTACTGCACTGGAGAGACTCTACTGTACTGAACTTGGACTAGGGTGGGCAAGACCCTACTGCTCATATGGTGGTCTCACCATGCATTATGTTTCCTGCCTGTCATGAAACCTCTGCATTTGTGTCCAGATAGAGTGTGGAGTGCAGGGAGTAGGAAGCAAGTAGCTGGAAGTTATCCCAGAAAGCCAGGGTGGAAACAAGTCATGGAAGAATAAAAAGTAGGGCACATAGCTCTCAGCCAGTTCATACTGCATTGTTCCAGCAGGCCTCACTGACAAATGAATACAAGTACTAAGAACTCTCAAACAGGATCAACAGAGCATCAGCACCCAAAATCAGGCCACTTCTGAGACCACGGTCTTGTGCATCTGTCTAGCTTAGGAGCTGGCCATGAAGATGGTCATAGGTCAAAGACATCTGTCCCTTGACTATAATGGACAGAAAGTAAATGACAAATATAATAATATGGGAATGATATGTTAGACTTCAAGGTCAGAAATTATGAGGAAAGGAGAGGAAGCCTAAGAGCCTGGGAGGGACTAGGAATATGGAGTCTCCACGTTATAGGACAGGAGGGAGGAGGTAGTACTCTCTACTGAGCTGAAGGCTGAGCCAAGGCTTGAAGGATCTGACACACGTGATGCTGGAAAAGGCTACTCCAGTGGCCATCTAAAGTCCCTAGTGTGTCTAAATTGTGTAAAAATAGTAAGGCCAGTGTTATGGCAGCATAAAATGTAAGGATGAGAGCAATAAGAAAGAGGATATTTACATAATGGAGCCAGAATTGTGCAGGATCCTACAAGCTACAATCAGAATGTTGATGTGAGTTCTGCTGAAAGTGAGAATCAGGGCAAGCTTTCATGCAGAGAAGCAATGAGCTCTAGTTTGCTATCTATGTGCATCACTGGCTACATACCAGAGGAGACCTCTGTCTAGGCTGTAGAAAGGTAGCCCTGGAGAATCAGAAGTGGAGAAATGATAGGTATGTACTGAAGGGGAAGCCAGGAGCTTTCCTGATGGGTAGGATATGTGTTATGAGACAACAACAGGAGGAGTGAATAAAAATTCCTAATTTGTCTGAGCAATTGGAAACTGGAACCTGGCAGAAATAGAATGTTAGACGGCAGACTGAATGTATTTGGAGATGGAGGAAAATCAGAACTTAATTTCGGATCTATTGAGTTGTGTGCTCATGAGGTATGTCCGTGGAAAGTGCAGTTGATGATTTCATTTAAGTGTTTGGAATTCAGAGGAGTGGTCTTGACTAGGAAAAGAAGAATTGTTCTTTCCCTGCCACTAGGGTCCGTGGTTCTTTATCTCTGCCACCGCTGTTTTCTCTATAACAAGAAACAATCTATTACATTCATATGCTCAAAAGACCCGTATTCCATGAGTAGAATAGATCTATTCTTACCTGTATTGTTTGCTTTCTCTCTTCTTTATTCCGCTCTGATTCTTCTACTCTGCTTTCCCCCAATTTCTCATCACTTTTATTTCTTTGTCACCTCATTCCTCTTAAGAATATGCCCTGACCATTCAGGGAAGGAGTCAGCGTAGCCCTGTGGTTAAATACATAAACTATAACCAAACTGCTCAGAGTTGAACACCGTCTAGATTTATATGAGAATGAAGATTCTAAAGCTGTCATACTGTTATAAGAATGAAGGGCTTAACACACACCTAGAATGGTGTGAATAGTCTAGGAAGATCATTATGATCTTCTTGTTACACTTATTGCTACCATTCATGTACTTATCATATATTGTCTCCCATCATAGTGATTTGTCAACATTTAATTATCTTAAGCTTCTGGAGAGAAGAAACCATGTCTCCCTTTCATTTGAATAATTATAACAATGCATTTATGCAACAGATGCTTATCATGTACTATGTGAGACACTGGAGAAACATTGATGAGCAAGATAGGCATTATCTCCTCTGTCTGGATTATTTATGTACTCCTAGAGATAGGTGTTTAAATAAGTAATTAAAATCAATATTAGGAACCCAAATGGAAAATAATAGACTATGAAGACAAATAGTAATGGGATCCAGAGAAGGAAGGGTGACTCAGAACGTTTTCCATGGATAGTACTATTTATAAAGTGTAATGAAAAAGATTTGGCAAAATATAATGGAAAGTGGAAGTGAAGGTTGACTGCAGAGAAAGTAATGCAGGAAGACGAAAGAAAATGAAGTTTAACAATTGAGAGGAAGCACTGGCATAAGGGAAGAAACAAAAAAGATGCATGTACTTAGAATTCAGTGGAGAACAGTTTTTAAGACTTCTTAACGTGTTTAGATCAGATCTTAAAAGGAGAAGGAAGCCATTGCATGATTTGAACAAGAATAAGAGGACTATTTTTGCAACATAAAAGGCTCACTCTGTTCCAAATTCCTTTGTGGGGGAAAAAAACCTGGATTGTAGGAATTCAGGACTAGCAGTAAGATAAGGATTAAAAAGTCACATTGGTAATGTGGTGTATGAAAGCACTAGGTGAATATGTTAATTACAGCTAGAATTAAAAAGAAGAAATAGATTAGAGAAAGAGCCAGTAATAGAGTCATTAAGAATTGTTGATTGACTGGGTATGACTGCTGAAGGAAATTAAAGAACTGAAGATCACCTTCAAGTTTCTTTTTGTATAATTTGTACTGAAAAAATATAGAGAGGAAGGTTGGGGGAGACAATGAGTTTAGAGTATACTTTGATATACTCCAAGCAGTAATGGATAGTACAGATCATATGTAATGCACAGTGCTATCTTGTTGTGTCATGTAATTTGATTCCCATTCATGGAAAGTAGAAGTGACAACTCATATTTTAGGATCAAAACTATGACCTAGATAAGTCAGCTACCATTCATGTTCCCATCCAAAGTAGAGATGTAGAAATATCATGTGACCAGACTGGGTAATTAAATCAGTGTACTTCTGCTAAATGAAATTGATGCTTCTTAGAGATATTCTCCTTCCCATATTCACTGATATTTTATTTACCAGCACTCGAGCAGACAATGTAAACGTCCATCAACAGACAGAATGAATAAAGGAACGATAGCATTATTAAGCCTTTAACAAGAAGATCCAGTCTTTTGAAACACTATGAATGAAGCTGGAGGACATTAAGCCAAGTAAAGCATAGCAGACACAGAATTGCATGGCGTCACTTACATGTGGAATCAACAGATACAACTGCATGAAACAAAATGTGAAAGCAGGATAGCCAATATTTTGGCCCTGCCCTTTAAGGTCAGTGAGGACTCAAGCCATAAGAGAACCTGTACTGTAACATCCTATAACTCAGGGGTGTCCCAAATTTTCTATTCAAGGAGATCAGGGAGCCACACTGGGGAAGGGATCAACAATGTACAGTGTGCCTAAGGAGAGTCACCTAGAGAGAAAACATTCTCTCAGGCTTTCACAGAGAGTAAACTGGTCAAGCAAAGGCCATGACTTATCCAGATGGCTAACACTGACAAAAATTCTATAAAATGCTGTACGTGGTTTCAAGGTAAATCCCAAGGGGATTTGACTGACCTGTCAAATACAAAAGTTACGTGTTTTGTTATAAAGGTGTTGTCTAAGGGTAAAAATTGCCAATTCTGTAGGATGGATGAGGCTAGAGGCACATAAGGAGGATCACTGATTGCAGTCAGTAATGTTGTGCATTATGCTCAGAATTTCCAGAGAGAGTAGATTTTGGGTGCTTTCAGCACACTCACACTAAGGTAACCATGTGCAGAGGTAAATTTGTTAATTTGCATGTGGCAACTTTTCATCATGGGTACTTAAAACAATATCTATCTATCTATCTATCTATCTATCTATCTATCTATATTTCCTATAATATATATCATATATATGTATTTCTTTAAAATATATAAATATATAACACATAATTATAATATAATATATAATTTATATATAATAAAAATATATATTATAAGAAAGAAAGAAACCAGGGCTGATGAGACAGCTCAGCAGCCTAAGAGCCTGCATAGGCAACTGCAGGGCCTGGGCTACAATCCCTGACACCACATGCAGCACCCCCACCTCCACCCCCACGACCGAGTGCACTGAACTGACCAGGGAGAACTGGAGTGGTGGCACGCACCTTAATCCCAGTGCTGGGCAACTGGAGGGTTACTGTAAGTCTGAGCCTGCACCAAATACATGTTTTTAAAAAGAAAAGATAAGAAAGCAAAGAAGAGAAAGAAAACAGAGAAAAGAACTTAGAAGGCAGAAGGGAAGAAAGGAGGGCGAGGACTAGGGATGGAGAAGACATGAAAAGTACCTTTGCCCTCTTAATTCTTGTCCAAAACGCTTTGCCCAGCAGCTCATGACCTTGCAGTAAGCACAACATAAAAGTGTGCAGAATGGATGAATGTTAATTACTTGTATAGAAAACAATGAACTATCTGACCATGTATATTATAGAAGGTTATTTGGAGATATTGAAAGAGGAAGTGAGTAGACCATGCGAAACGAGTAAATCTATAAAGAGACTGGAAAGAAAACTTCTACTTCCCTGAAAAGACACCTCTGTCATTATTCCATTTGAAGCATGCTTAATTCTTTATTTTAAGAATGTGTGTCAGCGCCAAGTGATGTAAAGGTTTTTTTTTTTTTTTTTCCAAGCGACAGATGGAATTCTGCTTTTAAAAATGCTGATTACGAATTAATCAACATTATGGAGGAATAATTTGTGAGAGCTGCCCAAAGAGATGAAGAAGTAATATTTTCTGAATGCATGCCCAAGTATCATCACGGAAATGACATCTCCTATACAGTTCTCATAAAGAGCCCATTTACTGAATAAATGGTAAACATGATTAAATGAAATAGCAGCAAAGAAAATGAGGAAGGGGGAACTGTGACATATAGAGAGAAAAATGTGAGGAGAAAATGAAAAATTCTAAATGGCTGCGCATAAAAATTGCCGGTGAGGACTTGAGAAGTATTTGAATTTAGAGAAACAAGATTGGAAAAATGGACGTAGAAATAAATCCCAGGCGAAGACAGAAGAGAACTGTGAGATTAAAGGTGCCGGTTTGACTTCCTTTCGGAAGAAACCGGTCCTTCCAAGGTCCTGTGGATGCATCTCACTGAGGACAAAACAGTCAGGCTGGTGAGATAATCCACCTTCTCGCTTGTACCTTCCCCGGATGCTCTTCCGAGGTTTACTAACTTTGTATCTAAGTAATTCTTCTCAATTTCTCAGTACTGAGAGGCTTCCAACTCTCTACTATCATTTAAAAATCTGTTACTTCTGACAATTCTACCTCCAACCTACAAACTAGATTGACTGAGGGCCTCACATGTAGAATAAAATTTTTTGAACTGTGGGGAAATATACACCTAAGTGCCACTATCGGGTGCCTTTTATTGGTCAGCTTGAAAAACAGCCCCTTGGAAAGCAGGAGTGCTGAGGAAAGCATTTTCAGATGGCAACCAGAAGTTCCCAGCAAGAACTAACTAATCACAGAGGTCCTTAAAAGGTATCATTGACCTCACCAAGGGGGGAAAAAAAAATGCGCCCTAAACCCAAGAATGTTTTCCAGAGGCTCCACACAGGTTCTTAGCTCTGATTCCTGGTCAGGTTATCCTGTGTGTGAATATACAGTGGAGAGATACACAGCTCCAGGGAACACGTGATGAGACCTTTGCATTGTGCTTGAATCTCTGGCTCCTAGGAGCTTCTCTATTCAACATCCATAAAACACACAAAACAGGTGCATTTTTCCCACAGTACAAGGGCAGCGCTTATTACCAAAGCCTCAGAATCACTTCAGCACGGTCCTCAAACTGATGTGAATTTGTTGGAACCATCTCGTTGGAACCCAGCACATCTCAACTGTACAGCCAGCATGATGCTGGACCTTTGTGTCTGTGACACGGTGTCGGGTGATGATGCTGCCTGGCCAGGATCACCTCTGCGAAGCCCTGCAGTGGAACACAGTGAGAAGTGGCAGGGCCAGCACAGAAGTGGGGGTGGCCGCACAGCCCTCTGCGTTAAGTGCTCAGCACACACATCCATGTATGTGTTTATTTGTTGTTCTGTTTGTTTGTTTGAATTATTTTTTATTCAGTGGAGCAGAATAGAATGAGAAGTTTTTAAATTTAGAGAAATAAGAATGAAAAATTGATGGAGAAATGAATCCCAGGCAAGCACAGAAGAGAGCTATGATATTAAAATTTCCAATAAGACTTTCTTTAGAAAAGATTTGCCAGATACTTTCAGTTCCTGTGACATCTTATAAATACTATTTTCCTGATGCTCAACATCATAGTGCTCATCGTGCCTTAGCATATGAACACGGACGCACACACATACACATACACACACCCACACACACACACACACACACACACACACACACACACACACGTACTTGCACAGCATTATGGGAAGAGGTTAAGCTGCATAGCAGTTTGCTCTTAAACTGACTGCCCAGAGCCATCAAAGAGTTCAGTGGGTACAGAGGCCATTTGGCTCCTTCAAATATTCTTCACCTGCCCACTAGAACCCAAATCCAGAAGCACGAACACATCAGACTGTCATAAGCAGCCACCTCTCAGTGATGCCAGTAAGTCACCTGTGCCTTCTGCCTTGTTGTTTCTGCATCTTGTCTTCCATATTTAGTTGCATTCACAGGAGCTTAGGCATCTTGAAGTTGGCCGGCTCCAGAAATGTTATTTTGAGTTGACTTCCACTTCCAAAAAGGCTTTGGAATTGAATCTTCTGGAAGTACCTACTATCACTTGTGAAACAGAACTAATGGAGGGCACAGTGTGTGCCCGGCACCTGGCATATGTGCTCTCTAGGAGATAGCTACATGTGACAGGAAAGAGTCAAAGCAAAACAACAGCCTATGGCATTCTGGGGATGAAGACGAGACAATCGGAGAAACAGACTTCAGCCTTAACACTCTTACCTCTGTTGCTACAGAGAACCAAGCCGAAGCACTCAGGTAAATCGAGGTCAGTCAAGCTACTCTGAGTGTAGCTCTACAGAAGCTTTCTTACAGCGCCACAACTTAGGGCTCTCCTGAACTCCTATTGAATAGTGTCCTAGCTGCTCGTGGTTCACCAATGGCCTGGTTCTAAGTTCAGAAATTTGCTTCTAATATAACATTTAATAATTGTAGGGTGTCCATCATAAAAGTTCTATCTTTCCTGATTTTCATGAAGAATTTGTGACATTAAGTAGCTTTTCCAAAGTTATTTCTAATCAGAATCAGAGTGAATACTTCAACCTTGGCTGTCAGATACCAGATTGGTGGCATCACACCTGCACCAGTATGATTTCTTCTTCCCTTTTTTCTTCTATTAAAGTGCCCTCAGCCAATCACATGGCACATTCACAGTGTTTTGTTTATCATAAATACTCACAAGTATTATGCTAGAGACCATACTCACAAGTAAAATAAATCGAAATCCCATGTGTATGTGTATGTGTATATGAACACATCATATGGTCTGCCTAGTGGAAGAAACTAAAGCAGTAAATAAGATCGCAAAAGGTACAGTAGATGTAGTGAAAGGGAAATGAATAGCTCAAAAGAAAAGAACAAGGGAGGGGAAGAAAAGTAAGTAAGAAGGGAAAGTTATAGATAGATAGATAGATAGATAGATAGATAGATAGATAGATAGATAGTGTACTATTTGGTAGGTTCTGGCCCTAGTATGAATTGCTAAATCATTATGGTGGTCATTTAATGTGGCTGAAGCCCTTAAAGCAACAGCTTATCTTCCCAAGGACCACCTTCCCCTTCTTCTCCCACTCAGTCCAGGGTGCAAATTCCTTTCCTCTGTCCCACCACCTTAGGGAAGGCCCCAGTCAGCTCCTCAGGTAAATCTAAACATCCTTCTCAAACCCCATCCCTGGTAAAAGGCCATAAAAGCTTCAGTCTCCCTTTGTTCCAATTCAGAGAATTCCCTATCTTCCCCGAGTTCTCTCCGCATCCTCCAAGAATATAAAACCTATTTCCTTTTTTCCTTCTGCCTGTTTCTCTGCTGCAACACCATGGAAAAACCTATCACTAATAATTTATATCAGTTTGTTGAAAGGAATAGTTACTGCTTATACTGTTTGATCAGTTTTGCTTGCCTGTACATGGCAATTTGAGCAACTACTTTGACAAAAATATTCAGTATAATAACCATTGTTAATTTCCCACCATCTTGTTTTGAAATTCTGTATTGTTTTTATTGGTGTTTGTCCCTTTAAAATTAAAGAAAAAATCTTGTGCTCAAATGCATCTTTTTTTTTTTTTTTTTTTTTTTTCAAATGCATCTTAACTCAGTACTCAACATGAAGCAGCAATTGGGTTTCCATTGGCTGTGTGTAAGGATCCACCATGTTGGGGTGGTAGGTAGGAAGAGAAGGCCTCTGAATTTAGTCCCCATTCTAGGAAAGTTTAGAGATGCTAGTCTGTTGTGGAAAATTTCACAGGATAAGTGGCCAGATGTGTGAAAAACAGACTACAAAATACATGTTTTAGCTAAAAGAAAGAACTAGAGCAAGAGGCTAAGTAGTACAAAGGAACATCTTTTGACAAAAGCGACAGAGCTGTCCTCAGCTCAAACATGGACAAACTGGCTGCCTCGTGTCCTAAAGGCTTAGTCATATATCTGTTGCACTGGGGATATTTACAATGCCCTCTCATTTTAATATTTATTTAGAAGTTAATTACTGTCACTGTCAGCTCTTTTATCTCAACAACATTTCAGAGAAATGTATTCAGGCATTATGTGACTTGTAAGTAAGATTAACAAGAAAGTTCAGAGAAGTGTAATAATCAAGGGATTTGGCTGTTAATAAAGAACTTAATGAAAAACAAATGACTTAACACCACATAGAATTTGAATTTCTCTAAAGCAAATTCTAGAACTGCATGTAGTACACTTCCTTAAGCATATGTCATCTTAAACCCAGAATCAAAATTAAAGACCAGTGACCACACTCATGTGCAAATGGGCCATGAGAATAACCAGCTCTGGGGATTATTTTAGACTCAAAAGCCATTACTTTGCTTGTGATATTTAAATCTTTAAATAAAACCAAGGGACTGGAGATATAGCTCAGTGGCACAGCACCTGCCTGGCAAGATCCAGGTCATGCGTTCAATTCTAGGTATTAGATATAGATAGATATAGATGATATTGATATAGATATAAATATAGATATAGATGATATAGATATAGATGATATAGGGATATAAAGATGTAGAGATATAGATATAGATAGATACAAATAAATACAAATGAGCTTTCAAGTGGAATTCCCTAGATGCATTATCTGCATTATGCCCCCCACATATGCAACACACACACACACACACACACACACACACACACACACACACACACAGTAGTGCAGAGCTGATAGAGCGCATTACACTTGCTCTACTGGTGGCTAAAGGGATTAAGCAAATATCATTGCTGCAGCATGAGGCTCAGCCTTTATATTCATTTATAAAGTTAGGGAAGTCATTTAAGAGAAAGACAAATCATGCAACTGGAATGGAGAAGAAAAGCTCCAATTATAGTTCCAGAATTGGCTGCCACCTTTAGTGTTAACAGAGTGTGCACGTTTCTCAGAAGTGACACCTGCATTGTCTATTGGGAAACATTTAATCCCAGAAGCTGTATTAAGGAGCCCAGGGAGCATGCACCTGAATAGAAATGATGTCAGTATGCTGTGAGATAGAAGAAGCTGCACTAATTTAAGTAGGAGTAGATCAGAGGGTTCTGTGGCCCTTTCTTAATTTGATTCTGCTAGCAATGCACCATTCTGCCCCAACAGAATACCTGGAATTTGCATAAACCTCTGACTATTTGAATGTAGATTTACTTCTGAGGTCCTTGCTATCCTCAGTATGTGCCTGTACCCTTGATTTGATTAGCTTATGTCTCTCCTGTTGAAAGCAAGGATACTTTGTTTCATTTAACATAATATCTTCATGATTAATGTATACCGTGCATATGGTTACTAACTGGGGAATGTGCATGGAATGCAGGGCAGGGTATTTATTTAATAAACCCCTTTTCTTTAGAAAATTCCAGTTCTCCTGGACAGTCCGAATGGAGGTAACAATGAAGCCCCACCAATTAGAACCTATGCTTTATCCAAGGAAGTACTCCTGAGTGTCCTCACGACACCTGCTTTTCTATCTGCGTGTCTGTCTCCAGCAATTGTCAGAGTACCTGGGACACAGTGCTCAGTGCACCAATAAGCTACTCTGTGCCGTTTCAGGATTTTGGTGGATGTGCTGAGTGGTGGGGCATCTAAAGGCGTGTTTTGGGTATCTCTTGCATCTCCTTGTGATAGTGGCATCTGATTCTCTTGTGACTCTCCCCAAATGACATGCAGTTCAGTTGACTGTTTCCAGACTCCTCCTGATCAGGTAGGATTCTGCATTGCTCAGTCTGACGCTCAGTTTGCCACGAGAGTGTAAAATCAAGACAGATACAGATGCTAACAGGACACAGACACCTTTTTAGATAACTGACTTCATCTGACGGCCTGTTTACATGGACAGAGGATTATCAGCCATGTGCAAATGTAGGGGAACCGGTGTGATCCCTGGGATGTTAGATACTATAGGCAGAGGCATCTTTCTAAGAAGCATTTTTGCGGTGAGGCAAGAAATATAATTAAACTTTGTAGGTGTTCCTGCACCCCCTGTAGTCATTCAATCCCAATAATAAAATAAAAAAATGAAAAGGGACGAAGTCAGTGTCACCAGAGCTTTTTTTTCCCCCTGAAAACATCTAAGACTGTCACCAGTTCTGAGAGGAAGGGGAAGGGCTACAGGAATGTGCTGCCTGGGGGTGGCTGGCGAGCCCCTTTGAGAGAAAGAAAGAGGAGAAGATGAGTATTCTGCAGTTCACAAAGAAGTATTTTTAGTTAGATGAGCAGAACCTAAGCAGCTTTTAGTAGGCGTATTTAATGCCAGTATTACGCAGCCTAACAGTAGCAAAGCTTTGGCAGAATATTGCTAGAGTGTAAGAATCGGACATTATGGCAAAACAAGTGTGGCAGAGAAATTTACTGAAGACATCTATAAAGGAAGACCATACAAAGAAATGCTTGTTGACCAAGAATCCTAGGATCTTATTTAAATTCTAGTATTGCCCATTATTGTATAAATTTGAGAAAATTATTTAGCCAGTGGAGCATGGATTTATTTATACTTAAAATGGGTACAGTAAGATCAAATAGTAGTGTTACTGCATGAATCAAATTAAACAATAAAGTGCATTTAAAGTGAAACACAGATTACCTAAATCTTCAAGCTATGACTTATTTCACTAGACTTTTGGTTATAATATTTTGAATGTGTTCCATAAGTGACTACTTCAAATAATAGAGGATAGATAGATAGATAGATGTATAGATAGATAGACAGATAGACAGATAGATTTGAAAACACACCCCTGTAGATTCCTCTTTTGTTGATAGCTATAATGCATGAAAGACCTTTGGTTATGAAGACTGTGAAAAGGCCTAAAGTTGAAATAACAAAAAAACCAATAATAAACAAAATAAGAACTTATTATTTTCTAAATACATTTGCAATTTTTATATTTAACCTTTATTAATAGATGATAGAATTAGAGTTTCACTTCTTGTACTTCTGAAAAGCCACCTTTTTCAAGTCAGTGAGGTTCTACATCTTTCTCTCTCTCTTTTTTTCCTTTTTGTATTTTTCTTAGGGAAAGGTCTCCAGAGTATTCAGAGTCTTACTACTAGATCATACTCGTCGTGGTCCACCTTTTACAGCCTCCCTAGAGCTGTGATTACAGGCACACATTACCATGGCCAGTCTCAATTGTGACTCAGTGTGCCCCAGGGGTGGGAGCATGATGTTAAACCCAGGGATCAAACTGTTGACCCCTGTGCCTGCTTGTAGGCACTTTAATCCTCTGAGCTATTTGACAGGCCCTCTACATCTCTTTTTTAAGCCTTTACCTTATATCCATTGTGGCAAACCTACAGCAGGTGTGTAACAGTGCACTGTTCATATAATGGAAAGTTCCAAGAGGTTCTGCACCAGTGTTCCTATGATGTGTTGTGGTATTCATACAGAGCATACCACACCATGGAAACTAAGGTGGAAGACAGAGATCTAATACTGACTCTTGAGTTTGGCTCTACATTGGTATCAGAGATTCTTGTATAATTAGAAAATTGTTATTGCATAGCTCGAAAGTTAATTACAACCTGACCATAATTATACTAGATACACCCTAGATGATTCCAAAATGCAGCCAAATTTAGGAAGTCAAGCAAACGACCATCATAGGACTCACTTAAAGCACTGCCAATGTGCTCTTGGGTTCGGTAAATACACATGGCCATGAACAAAGGACCTCTCTGTTGTCATTCTTCCTTTACCTCTGTGGACATGCATATGCTGATCACAACCCAGAGCTATGCGAGGTTCTGCTCAGATCCTCTGGCTCTTGGCCACCCCAGTCCACAAGGGTTTTCTTGTTTCTCTGAACGGCTGCTCATTTGATTTTCTTCTATCGTGTAGAACAGCGAAGGCAAGGCTCTCACTTTGTTTACCTGAGCTACCTCACCTTGTCATCTCCCTTACCACGCCTTCCAGCTGAACCATGAGCTGCAAATCTCACATGGCAGCTAGGGATGGACAGGTGGAGACGGCCTCACACAGAAGACCATAGTCTGCAGTAAGCCAGGCCCAAATGCAAACACTGACTCTATCCACTTTCAGTTGTGGAGTTTTTAGAAAGCTTTCTTATCTGTAAAACAGTGACCTGACCACAACATTACATATGGAAGAGTGTTAGCATGTGATATCCATAAATCAGGCCAGAACACATCAGAAATGATGAAAGAAAAATTATTGTCTAGTGTCGGCCTGATAGCTCAGCAGAGTAAAGCGCCTGCTTAGGCAGAGCCCAGTACCATGACAACAATTAAGACTGGATGCTCACACCTATAATCCCATCACTTGGGAGGCTGAAACCAGGGGACTCAGCGTCAGCCCAATCTACGTACTGAGACACTGTAGACCGTGTTTTAAGTACAGAAAAGAAATTATTATCTAGAACCACATGAGAATTCACGTTTCTACCCACACATTTGCTGAGACGAAATATTTACTCCTCAAGGGCAATTTCATAACAGGCCTATTTCACAACCCAAAATAAAGATTCATGATGGTTTATGCAAAATGATTTCCTCAAATTCTTTCTTCTGCTGATGTAAAAAGAAATAACATGGTCACATTGATACATAAGTGTAGGGATGGAATGCAATACCGTCTGGGATTCTTTAAATAGAAATAAATATGATGAGATTTTATTTCAGTTGAATTGAAGGGGTTTATACAAACACCAGTAGGGGACCAAAAAGAAAAATTATGAAGCAAAGTGGAACAGGATTTAACAGCTACATTAGCATGTTATCATCTACATTAATGAACACTACAAATAAACCACCTTAATAATACATGGAGGTGCTAGAGTGTGGTGAACTTTCTGTGGTGACAATGAGGCCTTCTAAGTTTAAGGGTTAGGTTGCTGTCTTTGCCAGAAGAAAATCATAATCACTTTGCATTTATCAATGATTACATTGTCTACTTCTCCCACCTTTATGATTCTTGCCAATTGCAGGGCTCTGCTCTATTCATGGTATTCCTGGTATCAGTTCACCTTCTAGGAGTAGGACCTCCCAGGATAATATTTAACTGATAATTTCGAGGAAGGATATAAGAAACCACTGAAGCAATACTTCCCTCCATATTCCTTACACATCCTGGTGAATTAATCTGCAATACTGCATTTCTACTTTTGGAAAGTGTGTCTCAACGTACTCAGACTCCGGAGGATCCGGAGAAAGTAGGCGGACTCCTTCAGCTGACACCTAGTGGCCACACACTTCAGTGAAATCCTGGGAGCTGTTCGTGAACAATTTGTCTCTAGAGGATGAACATGCAGCAGTGCTGAATCTAGAGAGATCCAGCCCTTTGCCTGGAGAATAACTAGACTCTACTGCCGTCTGCTTATGGGCCACAACGAAAAGACCTGCAACGAGTGTTTTCAGGTTTGTAAAGTTGATCCCAACTAAAGAAATGGAGCTTTATTCCTCTGCAAGGTTCTTCCTCTGACTTCACACGCATTCATCCCCTTCTTCTTGCCCCTTTCTGAAACAGTGTCACATGTTCTCCTTCCTGAGTGTTGTTAGGTACACTGTCATGGCTGCCTCATTGCTTTAAGGGAGCCAAAGCTTTTATCTTTCATGGCCATTTTGACTTTGGAGGAGTGTCAGGATTCATGCTATGTCAGATCTGGTGAAAAAAGTAGACAAGGACATACTGTGATATTTTTTATTTGACAAATTGTTATAAAGTTTTGATCAAGGAAAAATGGTTGTTTAAGTTAACAATTAATGCATTGTAACTCATCTGTCTCTAAATAATACTTTCTTTTAAAAACATGTCCAGCTATTTTCTTTTAGAAATATGCCTTTTACTGAATTTTTAAAACTTTAAACATTCCGTGTATCTTTTGAGCACCGTTTGCATAATTAACCATAACATAGGTTACTTGGGCTTCATTTTTCTTTAAAGTTTTCTGTGTTTCTAAAGCTCTGGTACTTAATATCTTTGGTCACCAAATCATTTCTATTCGTTTGTGTGGCAGATTTGTTTGTGTTTACTTTTAAATGAGTTTTTTACAACAGTAACAGGTGAGCAAAATCAATCCTACATCATCCTAATCCCTGAAATCCTCTAAGCCAGTGGTTCTCAACCTTTCTAATGCCGTCACCCCACAATACAGTTCCTCATGTTGCGGTGACCCCAAACCAAAAAATAATTTTGGTGGCTACTTCAAAACTGTAATTTTGCTACAGTTACGATTCAGAATGGCTTTAGGTGACCCCTGTGTTTTGGTCGTTCGACCCTCACCGGGGTTGCGACCCACAGGTTGAGAAGCGCTGCAAGCTTACTTCCTAATTTTTTTTTTTTCCACTGAGCTGTGCTAGTGATTTTGTTTTTCTCAGAAACCATATTTGTAATCATTTCTCTTTAATGAAGTAATTGTTGAAAGAAACTTGGAAAATGGGCTCAAAGTTTCTCATATGTGAATCCTTGTATTCTGTGCTTATTATGAGTCTGGGTAGCTGGGACAGTTGGCAGCGTCTGCTGTGTCAAATTATCTATCTGTGTTTTGAAAGTATGACTTGACCTGGACTTCAGAAACTTCACAGATGCTGTGAAAAAGATGAAACCCATAGAGTGTCTGGTTTAAGTAGAAGGAGATGTTTCCTTTGAGCTGTCTCAGCTCTTTATTGCCTGTACAGTAAGCTACAAACCCTCTGGCTTGTCAAAAATGTGTCTTTTGGGGCTGAGGACATAGCACAGTGGCATAAGCATTTGCCTGGCAAGTGCAAGGTCCTGAGTTCAATCACTGGAACCATAAAAAAGAAAAAAGAGAAAGGAAAGCATCTTTTAACCAAATCCTAGCATAATTTTCTAGTATTATATTTTGATATTTCTAAGGTACAGCTATATGTATCTTCTATGCATTTCTATATGCTATTTCATCTGCCTAGAGGCATCTATTTCTAAGCCTCTATCTAGCTAAAAATATTTTCAATAATTTTATGTTTGAAATATTAGTTCTTTTGTAAAATCCCTGGCAAATCCTTACATAGAAAACTTAACAGCATTTTATATACACCCATATATCTTTGTGCATGTGTGTGTGTGTTGTGTGTGTGTGTGCTTATGCCACTGAGCTAGCTCCCTAGCTCCATACACCTATAAATCTTAGTACACAAATACATCACAAATCTTGTTATATTTCTTTCAGTTGAGAGTTCCTTATTGTGGATATTTTATATTATGTATAATTTCAAGCAAGCAGCTCAGCTTCCCATAAATAGCAATTGCTTAATATTTGTATTTAAAATTTTAAATTGCTTATCACCCCCTTCAAATAAATTGCTCATAAGCATTCTAAATTTCCAGAGCATACCAAAAATCTGGTACTTAATAATTGTTTCTTAATCAGCTTCTGTTGCCTAAAAACTTTCTGTAGCAACTTTGATACCTTCATTTTATTGATTGATTGACTAATTGAATGGCCGATTGATTTTTGCAGTACCAGAGATTGAATTCAGGACCTTGTGCTTGCCAGGCAAGTGCTTGTTCTACTGAGCTATCTCTCCAGCATCAATACTTTCATTTTGGTCTCTGGCTACTGTAAGAGAATGTCTTCTGTTTCCAGAGAAAACCGAATATGAAAGACCAGATTCAAGTTTCACCATAGGGCAAATACTTCCAAATATAAATTTGAAAATGAAAGCAAGCAAACAAAGTAGGACCACAGTTTGGATATACTTCACATCATCCTTATAAAATATGTGATCCAGTGAGTGGATAAGTGGCCAGTCCAAAGCCAGGGAGTGGTCTGGGATCCACAACCACCATGTGTTCCTGAACAGTATTTATGACTTCACTGGAAATAAACTTAGATTAAAGATCAAAATATCTGAGTCCTTTTTATTTATTTATTTATTTTGCTTTGCTATCAATAAAATAGATGTTTTTAAATAAGTCCATATCCTGCACTTTGATTGCTTTATCTACAAAATGAGCAAAGGCATACTTGTAAATGTGATGTGAAGATTAAATATGATAAAAGACAAGCAAAGAATATTTTATGCATCAGTTTATAGAGTTTTATCTTAATTTTTATAATAAAATTAATTCTAATTAGTTTGTGGCAGATAGAGAATCCTGTGAGCCATAGCTTTGGGAAAATTCTCTGGTGTTCTGTGCTTCCCTAATGAGAGGATTTTCTTAGAGACTTTTATCAGATTTTTTGGAGAAAGGCTTACTGTTCTTCCTATTGCACTGTTAAAAAGAGAATCACTTTGATGCTCAGAGCTCAGTGATTTGTAGTAAGAGAAATCAAAGATGTGGGAGTCATGGTGAGATCTTCTCAGGGTGTTGGCTGCTACTGTGGTGTCCAGTTTTCCCGGAGAGCAGCCTCCTGTCTGTGGTGCTTCTACTTGGGGCTGGGCCACAGACAACCAGTGAAGCCTGCATTGCAAACATGAGGGTGGTTGAACTGCATTTGCTGATCCTCTGTGGCCCATAGGTACCTCTTCAAAGAGACAGTTGTGGCTCCCAACCTCCTGTGCTCTGTAGTCATGGTGATGAAGTGGGACACCTGCCATAGGAAAATGAAAGACTGTCCATGGAAAACAATCTAATATTCAACTCTACCTGTATAAACTCATGTTTTAAAAAAAGAAAGAAGGAAAGAAAAAGAAACAAAGAAGGAAATAAACTCATGTCTCTCTTTTCCTTCTCACATAGTGTGGACATATTATGTAACACACAGTGTGTGTACTGAAGGAAAGATGGCCTTGTACACTTGCAGCACTGCATTTGCCTAAGCACTATTTTGGAAGAACCATCCAATCATCTGTACCTCGCAGACTGTAGCCTTTAATTGTATTTTGTCCAGAGGGCTAATATTGTCAAATGTGTATTTACTGTGTGTGTGTGTGTGTGTGTGTGTGTGTGTGTGTGTGTGTGTGTGTGTTAGGTAAAGCTGCCAGAGACATTGCCTTGCCTGGCAAATAGATACCTTGCTTGGTGGATACCTCCTTATCTTCTTATTAATGAGATGCCTAAAGCTCAGATTAACTCCCTGAGACTTTGAAGATTGCCTCAACAGGCTTTTCTAAGAATGAGAGCATTACAACCACTGGTTACCCTTTAGCCACCCATTTTGAAATTTGGATATAAAAGTGATCCCATTTTTTTGCCCAGTTTTATTTCCGCTCCTGGATCTATTATCTCCGAGGGACACCCAGATTTATCCGCCTTAATAGTGCACTTCATTGTTTTCCCTAGCACTGAAGATAAATGGATTTGTAAAGAGGAATGCAATTGTATTTTCCTTCTTTTTTGATGACTTAGTAGGAACTCCAAAATTAATACTTGGGAGATTTTCCTCACTGTGAATAGATTATTGCCTAAGTTACATTTTAATTTCTGTTGCCTATATTATTTTGAGGAGAAAAGCAATATATAACCACTGAAGGATACATTGCTCACTCTCTTCTGAATCTGAGGGAAAGGAGAGGCAAAAAAAAGCTTCTGCTAATTATAAGTGTGTAGCAGAGGGAGCGTGATATTTATGGGTCACTCTTGGCTGTTAGTCGTGTGGTAAGTAAGCTGTGCTTTTTAGCACCTTGTGTATGATTTGCTTTCACTTTGGACATTTAAATGTTAATTATCTTGGTTTTTCAAACTACTGCATGTGACTTTTCTATGCTTACTTCCTGGATATGACAAGTTATCACTAAGGTTGTTTGTGAAGATATTAGAGCTGCTATTTCTTTCCTTATAGTAGACATAATTTCGTGTAGAGGTATAGATATGAGTAAGCCATTTTCTAATCTGCTATGCTATTAGAGAAATAAGATATGAATGAAGGGAACACTGAGACCCTACACGTGAAAAAGGAAGGAATAAGGACAACATGTGGACAGTAAGAGACCCAGAAAGACCAAAAGAATGCTTTTGTACCATGTTTTGGCTTGGGTGTTGGGCACATAGGACAAGAAGCAAGCCAGAAAGCTACCTGGCACAGGAACACAACTTTTTCTTCTTTAAAATAAATCTTAACTTCCCACTCAGGGTAAGTGTGTGTGCATGTGTGCATTTATACTCATGACTTTTAAACTAGATTAATTACATTGATTTTTACTTTCAGATTTCTAATCTCGTCCCTACATTATATGTTAATAAAAGGCAATAGCAAACATTTTAAAAGTTTTCCTAGATTAGGATCATTCTGAGATCAATAATCTCATTAGCATGGTTCAAAAAGCTGTCAACTCTGTGGGGACCACGAATGGGTGCAGAAATCATGCACGCAAATGTCACCAGAAAAATCAACATTCTCAGTCTTCATAACTTCTTTTTTTTTTGTATTTGATTGTTGGAGGGTCTCACTATGTAGCTTGGACTTGTGTTGAGCCTCCTGCTTTCAGCTTCCCCAGTGCTGGGATTACAGTGCAGTGTGGAGGACCACCTGACCAGCTCTCCTTGAAGGAAGAACAGCTGTCTCTATTTTGACTGAGTCTGGCCCTATTTCCTTGTATTGATATGTAAGAGCTGGCTAGGACTTTTGTTTATCCTCTCAGTTGGCCTTAAGCAATGTATATTGGTCTAGCTGAGGTGTTGGTGACAGTCTTTGCAGGTGATATGCATGTCTCCCTGGTAACCTATTCCTGCTGCTCCACAAGTCAAAAAGCCAGTGCTGCCAGCTGGGAAGGAGCCTCTAGACAGAGTCTATGACTTCCTGGGACTTGAAAGATGACATCAAAGCTGAAGCACTAGACTACCCAAAACATTAGATACTATCTAAATGGCCTTATGCAGATTACTCCCTCTGCATATCCTCTGCAGGTGGCAGAGATAAATGTAGGACCCCCACCTGGCTCAGCTCAGAGTATTCACCTGCCTCCCACAATTCATTCCTCCTCAAGCCACTCCTCCACTGAATAAAGCTGGGTGAGGCTTTGAATCACTTTTTTTTTTGTTCCAGAGAACCATCTTTGTGGCTGGACTTAGAGCCCCTTGACTCCCCAGTAGTTATACATATGTTTCAGTGTCTACTTTTGCCGTGGGTTGCATGGGAAGTGGTAGATTGGAATTACCTTGGTGAGATTCCAATCACCTAACTTTGAGATTGCAAATACTGACTTCTTGGATCAAAACAAGGACCTAAAAGATACTCCTCCTGTATAGCACCACTGCACCAGACTCTGGCCTGCTCAACCTGCCCTGGGGGGTGGGGCTGGCACAGCATGTGGTGCCGAGGATGGGACCAAGTCCCCTATGCTTGCCTACGTAGGCACATTAGTGCACTGAGCTATCTTACCAGCCCTTCACAACTTCTTGATAGCAGTTGGAATTATGAAAATGTTATGAGCACTTCAGGTCCTCTGCACCTCAAAAGGACCTTCCCTGGAAAGGTGGCATCCCGTCTGGCTCAAATCAACTGTGGGTTGGTTTTGTTTTTCCATCCGATAACTAGTATGTGGACCATACCCCATACTTTCTGAGCTATAGAGTCAACTAGATCACTAATCTGACAGCCAAAACAACATCATAACTTGAACAGAGATGTAAATTAGCTTTTGGATTGTGAAAAGAATCTCACTATCAGTTATAATTGATTAAATGAGTCATAGGAGACCTGGAGTGAAGTATGAGTCTTCTGAATCTTGTTTTTCCACATGAATGGTTAAGGAACATCTTCTAAAAATGAAATGGCTTCTTCTTCACTAATTCTCAGAGGATATACTTAGTCTTTCTAAGGAAGCCAGGAAATTAGTGAAAGATCCAAAAGTTTCAAGCGCATAAAATACCTTGTCTGTGTTAGTAGAAATATCGCACAGGATTATTCATTGAACTTAACTATACTTTTTCTACACCCTCCATCTGTCTTGGTTGCTCTGGGAGTATATCTTACCTTCTCAAGGAGGCAGCATTTGACAAACTTTCTCAACTTTCCCTATTTTAAAGAAAAATGAGGACACACTGAGCTGTGCCTAGTACAGATATGCAGCTGCCAATTGCCAGTGCTGTCTCATACAACAACGACTGAATCATTCATACTTTGACAACGTAATACTTTTTTATACCTCATTCTGTCCTTGGTTGAATATTATTTTTAAAATCCAAATTTTTTATTAAAATTAAAAAATGTTTACATATGAAATGACAGCTCATCCTAATGTAACAGAATTAATAGGAGAAGGGAATAATCCTGTGAGCTCCTCAATGCAGTAATGAATTCAACGTTCTTCAATCAAATTTAAAATTTAATTATAGATAATTGTTCTTTTTTTCATGGAGTACTTTTGGCATAATGCTCCATTATTATATAATTAGGTAATTAACTCCATTAATCACATTACAACTTATTTTTCTTCATGTTTTCTTTAAATATTTATATAATGTGCCCAAATTTATGGCCCCAAAGCTTATAGTAATCACAAGTATAAGTTAGCTCAGGCAGTAGAAGAGCTTGATGAAAGACATTGCCTTAGTCAATTTTCTTTTTCTGTAACAGAATACCTCAGGCTAGAAGCTTTATAAAGGAAAGAGGTTCATTGAGCTTATTAGCAAGGCACCCATGTCTTGGAAGGTCCACCTCCTCCCCTGGATACACCATATTAGAACAGAGAGACAGAAAGGGAGCCAAATAAATGCCACAGATATCAAGCACTTTGGGTGACCTCAATTTGTAACCATCTATTTTTTGAAAATTAACCCCTTTAGAGATCAGCTTTACCTCTTTTGTAAGGGCATGTCCCCAGGACTGGTTACTTCCCATAGGCCCTGAATCTAAAGGATTACACTGATCAACAGCACTGTGCAGAGGACTTTTCTGGGGGCACCTTGAAATCCCACAGAAACCATAGCTGAAACCTTTGGCCGTTTCTTTAACAGTACTTTCAAATATCTTCTCTTGCTAGGCACATGATTTTGGTTTTACTTTATTCCCAAGCCTATGACGAGCACGAAAGTCACTTACCATGTGCTGAGCAGTTAGCGTGCGCCATGGAAAGAGAGAAGAAAGGGCTGATCTTTGACCTGAAAGAGATCATAATTTCATAATGGGGAACCCATGCAAGATCCCTATGGCTCCTTCTCTAAAAGGACTCCCTGCGAAATGGAGGAAATGAACTACAGTCCTGTTACAAGTACGAAGTGTGAGGTTTAGTGCTAGAGTGATGTCAGGGGCCACTGCCTGGGGCATACAATCTTCCCACCTTGGCTATATTTTGCATGTTGAGTTAACTCTGCATCACAGAGTGGTCCTTATGTCTGTGTCATACAGTTTATGGCCTCAGCCACACTTGCTTCTCAGTTGATATTCTAGCAGGGAATTATCTTCACTTCTCATGTTTACACATAACTATGAATTATTTTTCAACATCATTTATTTTTCACAGACACTGGTATCTAATCCAGAGCTATAGTCTTACATTATATATCCATGCTTCTGCATATAAAATAGAATATATATATATATACATATATATATATATTATATATAATGCTAAAATGGATCTAAGTCACTTACAAAAATGCCTAGTTATTATTAAAAATGCTGTTTTTAGTTTTCTATTACTACGTGCTACAGATGCAATGAAAGCAGATTTTATCAAAGCCTTTCTTTTTCCAGAAACTTACATCGGAATATCCATAAACAACTTTCCTGGGAGTGACTAGACATCTACATATGCTATAAACTTTTTTAGTTTTAGAAGGCAAAAGAAAAGCATTGTAAATAATTGCTACCTAAAAGATTATTCTCATTTATTTGGCATTCTCTGGTTCTTTCTCTGGGTACTGCATTAATGAAAATTATCAGGGTAGAGTAGCAGTCTTACAAAAATTAATAAATAAATAAGAAAAGAAAAATAGAGGGCCAGCCAGATAGCTTAGCAGATTAAAGTGCCTGCTTAGACAGACACAGAGCAGGGTTCAATATCCAGCGTACCATGCCATTGCCATTCCCCAGGGCGCACTGAGATAGCTCATGAGACTAGGCATGGTAGCACACATCTGTAATCTCAGTGCTTGGGAGGCTGAAAACAGGAAAATTACTGTGAGCCCAATCTACATAGTGGGACCATTTAGATCCTGTACTAAACATATATATATATATATATATATATATATATATATATATATATACAAATAATTCTTTATTGCTCATTTACTGGATTCTTGATTAACTGCTTCAATATACTTACTTGTGTTTGCCTTGGATTCTGTATAATTGATTTGTGAACCTAGGAGAGATCCATCCAAATTTCAGAAAATTTCCCCAAATCTAGAGATTGAGAGATATAAGGAAAGAGAAAGGTGCAGAGGGGGAAGGGAAATAAAAGTAATTGGATGTTTTATGTACTTGAGCTGACATTCCACAATTAATGCTATCTTTATGTATTGCAGATATATATTAATAATGGCAATTAAACAGAAAGAGACTTCCATTTTCAGAGTTGCACTATTTATGTGGGGAGGGAATTTCATAAGAAAGGCTTGAGAAGTTCATCATCCATTGAAAAAGCAAATGATTAAATATCATAACAGCAAATGTTTCATTACAACTCTTTGCAAGTCATGCTTTGTGTAATTAATAAAGTGACAATAAGCTGCCCTGTACTAAAATCAAAGAGCTAATGAAGTCCCTGGGAGGGTTTGTGGACAACTCAGTGTATACCACTATGAGTGGAAATTCTCCACCCACCCAACCCAGATTTATGAGTTTAGTAAACTCTCAAAAGTAAGTGGCTGCCTGGTGTGGTGGTGCACTACTATAATCCCAGTACTTGGGAGGCTGAGGCAGGAGGATCAGTGTGAGTTTGAGGTCATCCTGGGCTACAAAAGGGAGCTCAAGGCCATCCTGAATTGCATAGTGAGACCCTGTCTCAAAAAGAGAAAAAAAAAAAAAGTAAGTGGCTGACACTGACAAAAGTTCTAAAAAATTCTGTTCATGGCTTCAGAGTAAATCCTGAGGGGATTTGACTCACCTTGTCAGATACAAAAGTTACCTTTTTTTATTATATAGGTCTTGCTTTATCTTTGTCTAAACCATCCAGCAGAAAAGTGTAACCAGGAGATATAAAAAGTAAAGCCATACTAATATGCTCAGCTCTAAAAGGCTCAAGTCAACAGCTTCCGACATTGCCAGTTCTGTTAATAACCCCCTACTATTATGGAATATTGGACTATGCATACAGCTACTTCCTCTTAGTTGATGAGGAAGTTAGTTAATGATTAGTTAGTTAATGAGAAGAAATATTTGTACTAATAGTGTTTAGAAAAATTATCATGTCTGCATCTTGCCCTCTGAACAACTACTATGTAGACAACAATATGCATTGTGTTAGTTATTGTGGCTGCCTTACTAATGTGTTTTGAAACTGTCTCATTGTTATTTTTCTTATTAAAATGAATAAAATAAAAATATTTTAAAGTAAAAGCTTTTATTTATTTATTTATTTATTTATAATTTTTTACTGAGAAAAAGTGAAGTTAGCCAGAGGCTGGTCATTACTTCAAAATACTGGAAACTATTCTTTGCATTGCAAAATACAGTGTACTAGAAATGGGAGGTAGAACTGACTATTTTACTGCATTACTGTTAAAGAAGTGGTAACTGATATCAGAAATTTTATTTTTCTACTCATTTTATCTTTCTCTGTAAACTTTCCACAATATAATTGCAACTATATTCTCTTTATCTAAACTCTTTCCACACAGTGGATATTGAATAATGAACTGTGAATCTGCTCACTGGGTACCAGTGAGAATCTAGGTGTTTCCTGATATTTCACAAATGATGAGTTTGTGATCAGTACTCCGGAGGTGCTGCTTATGTATTATCTCCTTGACTCTGTAGCAGTCTTCCTGCAGGTTAGCTCTTTCAACCCTAATTTACAGAGGGTAAAACTGAAGCTCTGATATGCTAAATAAATTTTCAGTATCCAAAGCTGTCTTTCTCTCATAGATCTTCTGCTCTACATATGCTCCTCAAAAGAAATAGGTTGAGTTAAACAACTTCTTTGTTACTTCTATCTTAGTTAATTACTGAAATAATATTACTGACAAAACTCCCTCTCTCTCTGAAAAGTTGTCATTGGTCTACAGATTCTGTTCAGTACCCTCTCTCTGTTTTACTCAGTATTTTTTTTTAAAAAACCTTAACTTTGTTGTTAAAGTCAATTGGTCTTAGATTATACAGTATATATTTTACATATAATTATGTAGAATTTATGATGAAGAATAAAGGTCCACAATAGAACAAAAGGCCAAGATATGACTTGAGAACCAAAAGGCTAGGAAGGTGTTTGGACACAAATCACAAACAATGGTCCTGAAACATTCTTCCAGTAAATAGAATAAGCAAACTGAATGCATCTTTAAGTCCAGCTAGGAGGGCTATCAAATTATTTTGAATTATGTCCATTCACACCATCAAATAGTCAATTAGTGGAGCTGATGCTCTTGTTCAAGTGGAGTGGTGATCAAAATGTGGGTGATTGTCCATTAATATGTTTATTTACTCAAGATTAAATTGCAGAGATTGAGTGAATGAAAAACAATTGAAGCTATAAGCAAATACGTACCCCCTCTCCGCAGTTACTGATTCCCTCACTTCATACTCCCAGAAGAAAAACAAGCCTCTCTGAACCCCAGTTTCAATCTGTAAAACAGGAAAACAAATACTTTCTCCCACTCTTAGCAAGTGGAAAATGTATGCATGCCAGTTTTGTGCCTCACCTCAGCAGCTGGACCTTGCTACTTCATGCTACTACTTTGTTTTTAAAGCCACCAAGTACTGAGGCCATTTCCCTTCCCCATGCGCTCTTCAGAGTTGTCCTTGGCATTTTGCAAGGCCATGCTAATTGCTTATGAGAATTATGCTGTTGAAAACCCTGTTTGCTCTCTGTACTACATAAAGGAGCGAAAGGAAACATATTAATCCACAGCAGCATCCGGGAGGGTTCTGGGGGGGTACTCTTGAGAATCTGTCTGACCTGCAGGTGAACGGAATGCCCAAGGTGCAGAAGTGTTCATTAGAGCCCCTTTGGGGGTGGATCACTTGTGACGCTGAGCTCAGTGCTTAATAACATTAAACACCTGACAGTCCTGCCCAGGCTGTGTCAAGTGCAGGCGCACTGCCTCGCGGGGGACTGCTCTCTCAGACCAGGCAGTAGATGAACAGGAGAAAGACACTGAAGCAAAGGTCATTGTCCCCGCTTGGTGTGTATTCAAATGCACAGAAAGCACCAGGTCAAGAGTTCAAAGCGGTGCTTGTTCATTCTTCTGGCAGAAGTAGTATCATAAGAGAGAAGGAGTTGCATTCTGCAGAAGCTGAAAAGTGAGAGGATTGTAAAGGCATACAACCAGTTCCAGTCAAAAGGCAGCTGCACTGCGCTAGACTCCTAAGACTACAAAAAAAGTTTCAGGCTGACAGCATGTCTTCATTCTGATGGGAAAAATAAAAGTGTCTCCTCTAGTTCTGGCAGCCCAGCAAGGAAAAAGAGGTATTAGCAGAAGTCTGAGCCTTCAGGGGTCTGGCCCACTTCCCAGGCATATCCTGAGATAATGGCAGAACTTCCAAAAATTCTAGTGGCAGGGATCTACATTTCCTGTCCTAAATGGTTAGGCCATCTGGAATGTCTATTATGGAAGCATCAAATTTATGGAACTGTCCTCGCAGGCTCCTAAAACTACTTCAAAAGCTCTACAGAAGAAAAAAATAAGTTGAATAGAAACAAACTATGTGGATTACGAAGTCTCCTCGTGGAGGAGGTACAAATGCATGGGAGGTATAGGGAAATACCAAAATACACAGCTATTAATTTAAGCGTATATTTCACTGCATGATTGCAAAAGGCACATTTGGAGTATAGAACTAATCTAAGGTTGACCATGTGGGCCATGAGTTTCCCTTGGACTCCTTCCTGCTTCCTCTGTTATATATGCTAATGGTCCCAGGGAAGCCAAACGAAAGAAAGGTGGGTTAGGAAGCGCTCCTTCCTCCGCAGAAGCCATCCAGGGGCTTTAATGATGGAAATACATGAGTTTCATTTCCTACACACACAACAGCATTGCTTTTGTTGACATGTCTTTGTCAGTTAGGAATATATATGTACACAAAGGCACTGGCAAATGAAGATGCATGCTAGGAAATCTAGCCATACAGCACGCATGCCCACACATAATTTGTTGTTTGATTCCTGCACAACAGATTACCATAAATCAGATGATATCAAACCACATCCATTTACAATGCTCCCAGTCATCTAAGTCAGAAGCCCAGGCCAACAGGATTAGTTTTGATTTGGGCTATCAAATGCCTTAAAAAAAAAAAAAAATGTCTGCCAGGCACAGCTCTCACATGAGATTCTGCAGAAAATTTTATTTCTGGCCTTGCTGGTTGTCAACAGGGTTCAGTTCTGGGGATTTGTAATACTAAGGTTCTCCTGTTGGCAGTGGCCTGGGATCCCCTCAGCTAGGTAAGGCCAGGTGAAGTTCTTCTCTAGCGATTCCCCTTATCCTCAAATAACTTAGGCCCACTGAGTCCTTCTCACCTTGAAATTGCTCTCTAAATTTTGCATTCGCCACCAATCTGAAAAGTCACTATGGTTCTACAGTCCTCAGAGGCTTGTATTATCCCCACCTAAATCATCTCCAACATGCCATTTTATGAAGTGGCATAATTACAGGACTGGCACCAATTGGCAGAGATTGTGGGAATTGTATTAGAATTCTGACTCCCAGATATGGCTAATGATGTAAATGGGAAGCAGAAACAGGTGCGTGGATGCTTACTAGATGAGGATTCTGTCAAGATAGCCTGTGTTTTTGTGTGGGATGTGCAATCACAGGTAGTGTGGCAGGCTCTGATGGCTATGGTTGTCCCACCTATAGGGATACAGCTAAGAGTATGACCACAGTCATATTTTAACCCTCCATGACATGCCTTGCCACCCTGACCTTCTGTCCACTCCATCTCCAAGCTTAGAAGGCTTAGCCCTGAGACTTGAAGACATTTCTTCTGGAGATACTGCTTTTCTGGAGCTATTCACCACCATTGATTATATCAAGTCTGCATCTCTTTCGCCATACAGACTTTCTCTTTCTGTTTACACTCTGCTCCTCAAGAACACTTATAGTACCCGCACATGTTCACATTTCCTGCTATGTTCTTTATGGAACCTGATCCAGAAAAGCTGGTCTATGAATGCCTGTAGGATTAGGATACATAGAACCACTCATCTCTACTGGATGGTATACAGGCAATAAATTGTATGTCCAACAGCTTTGCGTAATGTTATGTTAGCAAACAGATTAAGGTTTGAAGTCCCACAATAACCAAGCAACGTATATTGGAACATAGAGGCCACAGACTTCTAAATAGGATTGTATAATTCAGTTTGCTTATATCCCCATTTAGCTAATTTAATCAGGTGGCTAACATGTGCACTTCCTAAAGCCAGGGGACTGTCCTTTCTGCTGTACAAGCAATGCTAGAGTTTCCCACAATGACTATGTCAGCTCCACTTCTGTTTTAGATATCCATGTGATTTCTGACGTAGGTAGTAGCTGTGGTCAGTGGTTGAATTCCTTCATCCTCAGACTAATCCAATGGGAAATCCTGAGCTCATATTGAAGTCACAAGGAGACTGATTGCCAGCTGGAGTGCAGGGAGCTCAGAGTCATGAATCAAAACTCGGACAGTGCAGTCAAACTTGTGATGAAGGGCACAGTGAGCCAGGAGGGTGTCAAGAAGGGTCCACTATCACAAATTGAGCTGCTGTAGACATAGGAGCACAGTCAGCAGTATGATATGATCTTTTCAGTTCTTTGGGGAAAATTCCCAGTAGGGGTTAGCTCCATTGAATGGGATTTCCAGTCTTAATTTTTTTAAAGAGTCCCTATACTGATTTCCATAATGGTTGCACCAATTCTGCTAATCATCCACTACTATTATGACCGTTTGAACTATACATACAACTGCTTTCCTTGTTCTAATCATGTTTAAAAAAGTTATCGTGTCTGCATCTTGCACTCTGAACAACTACTATGAAGACAAAAATATGCTTTGTATTAATTATTGTGGCTGCCCTACTAACATGTTGTAAAACTCTCTCCTTGTTATTTCTTTTGTAAAATTAATAAAATAAAAAAACTATTTAATGATAAGAGTATAGCGTCTTCATTGTTCAAAAAATGATGTGCATGAAATTAAAATTAAAATATCTTATGTCTATGTGCGTGTGCACCCACACACACACACACACGCAAGTTCATCTGAACTTCCATAGCCATAAAATATTCCTGACATTTCTTCCATTGCTTCTGTTTATTGCTGTAATAAACTCTCTTATTACTTGGGAAAAAGAAAGGTCTCGTGTCAGACTGCAAGAGAGCATGGAGCATCGTGACACCTCCATCCAAGAAAGAGCAATGAACTGCTGCTACCCAGAGAACACAGGAGCTTCACCTCAAACATGCACAGCTAAAATGTGAGTGTGAGCATGAAGCACTAAAAGCAGATTCTGAATAGCTCAATTTTTCCTAAAAAAAAAAAAAAAAAAAAAAAAAGGGTTACCAGGGACCTGTGATGAGTGGTAATACAAATATGTATTTGTTCTGTGTTCAGCTACCCAGAATATAGATCCAGAAACTCAGAACTTATGTCAGAAGTATTTTTTACGCTAATGAGACAAGGGGTGGCTGAAGAGGCTTGAATAAACTGAGGTGAGGGTGGGGCCATCAGGGGGCCCAAAATAGAATTAGAAAGTTGAAACCTGTAGACTCATCCACTAGGAGGCACACTAGAGATTGAATTGGCAAGCAGTCACTGGTGGTTCAGCCATACCTATGCAATGCAGGCTCCATAAAACCAAAGCAAGGGGTTCAGAGAGCTTCTGGGGTGCCAATACTGTGCAGCTGGAAAAAAGTGGCATTCTTTGAGAAGCACGGGGCTTTGTAGAGTCCACACTCTAGGTACTCCTTCCTCTCAGTGTACCTCTGGGTTCTGTGAAATATCCTGTACAGAAAAGTGGTAAATGTTTCTCCTCAAGTTCGCTGAGGTGCTCTCACAAATGATCAAGCCCAGTGAGGATTTAGGCCTTTTCCACTTACAACTGGTGCATCGGGAGAAGAAGTCTCGGGACTTATGATAGGCCCCTGAAGTAGGTGCTGATTCTGTGAGCCCGAGAGCTTGACCTGTGGAATTCACATTGACTATGGTTAATGGTGGAAGCAGACTCCGTGTTAGGGAATCTGGATGGCTTCTGCTGGAGAATTGAAAAGGAAATGAAAAATTAAACAAAACACATCTGGGGCACAGAAGAACTCTGTGCTGTGTTGAATGACAGTATTGTAAAAATAGAAAAAAATCCTTTCCTCTTACATCCAAAGTATCATAAGGGATACAATATATGTTTAAGTATTAAAATTTATGTCATTTAAGGACACCCTGCTTTTGATCCCACTCATAATGTACCCCTTGGCTTTAACACACTGAGTTCATTGTTCTTATCCATTTGTGAAACAGTTCTGGAAGTGCTTGTCTTGTTGGGCTGCCCTGGCTGCTTCGATATCCTGGATTGATTCAACATATTTATCTTTTATGGTCATTGTGACTTTTGGTCACAAAGCCAGAAGTCACATGGAAACAGTTCTAGTAAATAAGGTAGCTGAGGACACACCTTCATGCTTCCATGTGACAGAAATTACCAGAAACATTGTAAATAGATTCAGGACTCTGAAGAAACTGTGAAAAGATGCTAACAAAAGAGGACTCCAAGAATTTCTCTAGAATGTAGTGAGAATGACAGCACAAGTGTGCTAAAAACGGGGAATAGTTTGAGAGAGATGAATGGCTTCGTGTTTTTTACAGTAGTAAATTTCAATTTGTTTCGTTACAATATTTTAGATCATGTTTCATAGAGTGAAATGGCCAAGAAAGAGAAGAGATGGTGAGAAATGTTTTAATATTGAGTCCTAAAGCTTTTGCTCACAGAGAATCCCAGGACGGGCCACATGGACCACAGGGTAGTCTATATTTTTGCAGTTCCAATATATTTGCCACTGCACAGACATGCCAAGGAACCAAGACGACATCCAGACTTGGAATTTGAAAAGTATTAGCTTCATTCCCAATGGCCTAGCAATGCTTCAGTTAGGTCACTGACAGCAATGTCAGCAGTTTAACACCCTCCTAGGAGAAGATTTATATGCACACTGGTTAAGCCAGTTGAGTGAGTGCACTAGGAATGAAATGTACGTCAAACAGATGAGCTGTATATAAGCTGTTGCTGCCAGAGAAGTAAGTATCACTATGAAGATGACGACTTTGTGTTTTTCATACATAAATACTATAGGTCACTATATTTTCTAACACTAATTTTCCTCTGGCTCTATGCCTAAAATCTACAGAGTAGGTATTGATCTTCTTGATATTTTAGCATAAGCCATTTTCAATAAGTTTCAAAATCTGTCTGAAGTACATTGGAAGAATATTTCTCAATAAATGAGTGTGCTACTGAGGAGGTTCTAAACAAACCAAGCCTTGCATTGTGCATGAGATTTTTTTCAGGAGAGCCCTCTTGTGGGTGACAGGCACATTACCAAACATGGATTTTCATGGACGTGTTTGGGAAAGTCTTGAGAAGGATGCTCCATTTTCCACTCCTGAGCAACTTAAATATAGATAAACTTTTTGTTTTTGTGTTCTCTGTTGATATTTTTCCAAATTCAATCCTAGAAGTCTTACACTTCCAAGCTTACAGAGGACAAAATGGTCACCTGGTCCCAGGTGTCCACACTGGCTGGTCATTTTTATTCCTCAGGGAGTAGGATAGAAGCATATCTCTGTGAGTCCAAAATATCTTTGGGGTGGTAAGTAAAAAGCAGGGTCAGTGGGTTTTTTTTTTTGTTTGTTTGTTTGTTTTTAACTTCCCCTAGTGACTATGATTCTGAATCAAATTTAGCACTCAAATTGTCCAATTTCTTTTTTGATTGTACTTGCTAGAACTCAAATTTTTAACGCTTTACAGTTACACATTCTCTCTCTGCCTTAACTGTGAACTTCTCTGCGATAGTTTCCTGTTTCCTTTTCTTTCTCCACAGTATCCACTGCAATGATAGTTAAAGAGTAGGTATTCAATCACTTTATCAAGTAATTTGCTGCTACTAATTTACATTGTTAATGTGATGCAAATTACAATTCCAATGGATTTAAATTCTATAACATTTTAAGCAAAGATTTCAACATAAAATCTCGAATAATTAATGCACACAAATGCCCTTCAGTAGCTTTCTAACAAACACTGTGTGTAACTGCTGCTTATGGTAAATAGTGGGAACAAAGTTCATGGCTGCTTTTCCCCCAGTTGCATTTTAAAAGAATGTGCTGTTAGATTTCAGTTACAGTTAATAAAGTTGTTCAGCCCTTCTCAACATTCAGTGTAATGTACTGGGTATGAAAGCAGTAATGGGAAAAGACAATCTGCACAAAATTGTATAACATGGATACTCTCATTTATATGCACAATTTTGAATTCCAAGAAAATAAGAAGCAAGTTACCACGCATTTACCTTTACAAATGCTGGGATGAGGCAAGATTGGATATAAGCAATTGGATCTGATGATAATGTATTCCATTTGCAATTGTTAGAGATTTATGCAAGATAGCAGGTAACACCTTCCTTTTGAATAACAAATGCTGTATAACCTTTTGAAGATAACAAGGGATATTCATCTGAAATAATGGTTGGAAATTTATAACGGGAGACCACATAATTAGTTGTTATTTTTTCCAAGTACCACACACTCTGATAGTAGCATGGTTAAAGAAAATACAATTCTGCAATAAGAAATCAGTCCCTTTTTTTCTTTTTTCTCTTTTCGACTTGAACAACCTGGTACATAGAACATCCAATAATCTAAAAAAAAAATAAATAAAATTTTAGACAGCATCTTGAAAGACTTTTGAGGGTCTGGGGAGATAATTCAGGAGCATAAGTGCCTGTCTGGAAAGTGCATGGTCTTGAGTGCGATGCTCCGAACCTTATTATGGGAGAAAAAGAATTTTCAGATCAGTTGGATATGTATATTAACTTATCTAGGTCTGAATTAAGTACCTTATCTTTTATCACAACAGGAATCCTTTGGTCCAGAATGTAGCAAATTAATGTAGAAAGAAAAAAAATATGGATTTAATTTTTCTAGGGTCTTCTGCTTTAAGCTTATTTCCCTGTGTACTCCATATCTCAACTCTACTTCTAAATAGCAGTATTGCTAATTCCTCACAGGTTGCATTGTGGCACACTTGGATGATCAGCAGCAACGTCAATACAAAGGTCATTACATCCAGCATTGCCTAACTTCTAGCAACCAAAAAAAATGTAGATATATATTGCTCATCTTTGTTTCAAGATCTTTCATTTCTGAGAATAATGATAAGGATTACTAGTATGGCTTGCTCTACCCAGGATTTATTCTTAAAATACTGTAACTGTGTATTTTGACCTGCTCTGTCATTCCTTAAGGGAATGATATAAGGCTAACTTGCTTTGTACTTACCATATCAGCATATTCTCAGGACTGGAGTAGTAATCTAGGTGGAAGTGGTTTCTCTAAAAATCATAACACTAGATTAATTTCTATTTTCCACAATAGTATGTAATATGCAAACATTCTGCAGTGTATGTTGCCCTCAGAGAGGAATAGAATCCAGAGAAATCATCCTCAAAAAAAAAAAAAAAAAAAAAAGCCTATCCTTTGGACTTACTAGGCAAAACTTTTGGATCAGCTCTTCAAATGAATTTGGAGAACTAAGGAAAATCAAAAACTGGGAACCAAAGAAAACCAGAAAAGTGGTGTATGCACACAGTTAGAATGCTAATGAAAGGCAATAATTATTTAAGATGGACTAAGTAGAAATGCTAGAAGTGAAAATCACAAATAAAATGAAAACTTTATTGGAGAAACATAGTATATTTATGTTTCTGAGGAAAGAATGAGTGAAATTGAAGATAGGAACATTTAAAATACCCAGGACTAGGAGGAGGAAGTTTCATTCCTTTGTGTATAAAGAAAAGTGATAAGAGCCCAAAGGACCTGGGGAACAACACCAAGGTGCCTAACATAAACATTATGCGTGTCACAAAGAGAAGAATATATAGAACGGACAGAAAGAACACCTGAAGAAAAATTATCCCAAATTTTCCAAGTTTGACAAAATATATTAATCCACACATATAAGACACTTAACAAACTTCAAGTAAGATAATTCAGAGTTAGATGCATCACTATCAAATTAGCAAAGATAAAGAACTTGAAAGAGATAAAAAGGCTAACTCATCATGTAATCCTTCATTAGGTTGCAAGTTAATTGTCCTTTAGATACCATCACAGATAAGCATGAATGAAATGGAATATTCAAAATTAGAATGAATCTTATAAAAAAACTGTCAGTGAAAAATTCTGTAGCCATCGTTATCATGTTTCAGATGAAACCAAGCATCAAGGCCCAGCCTGTGAGAGGGACTGCCTAAGGCCCACCAGAAACTCACTCAACCCAGCACCCAGGTCCAGCATGTGAGTGCAACTTCATCCATCAGACACACCTGGTGTGGAACCCTGCAGCAGAACTCCCAACAGAGAGGCTAGGGTCAAGACTCACCCAGCTGATCCAGAAACAGAACATCTTGCCAGAGTGGCACAGCCAGTTCACTTCCAAGGGCCGCAGCAGGGAGAAGTGGAGCACAGCAGCCAGATGTAAGCCACACCCACCGAGATGAGTTTGAACTTGGTAGATCCAGACCTAGAGCTAAGATAAGAACTCTGTCAAAGCTCTACACCAAAGGTGAGATGATAGACCTATACAAAATGGCAAAGACAATGAACAGAATGCACTCTCAGGCACTGAGCCCACCCAGAACAAAGGAAAGAGACAATAGTATAGAATAAATTGGGAATCATATGCCTGAAATCTTGGAAATAATAGCATTTGAGGTAAAGATATGATATAAAAAGAATATGGGCAGAAGTGATAGCAGAAAACTTCCCAAATATGGGAAAACAATTTGACATACAGTAATTGAAACTTATAGAACTCCAAATAACATGAGCCCAATTAAAACCACACCTAGACATGTAATAATCAAGATCCAGAAACTCAGCACAGGAACAATAAACTAAAAGCCATTAGAGAAAAGAAACAGATCACATTTAAAGGAAAACCCATCAGAATAATGGCAGGTTTTTCTTCATAAACCATCAAGTCAAGAAGAAAATGGAACAAAGTACTACAAGTCTTGCAAGAAAACGAATTCCAGACCAGACTGATATACCCTGCAAAACTCTTTTTCAAGTATAATGGAGAAGTGAAATATTTCCATGACAAAGGGCAACTGAAGAATTTCAGGTTGACAAAACCAACACTACTGTCTCAGTTATTTTTTACTCACTGCTGGGACAAATACCCACACTCAAATGAAGGATGCAAGAGTTTATTTAGCTCACTGCTTGTGGAGCTTTCAGTTTAAACTCTGCTGGCTACAAGGCAAACAACAGCAGTTCTTGGTGGCAGAAAACAACGAAGTGCAGAGGAGGAGCAACAGCTGTAGAATCCACCAAGCCTCTACCAATTCTGAGCTCCACTGTGAAGGTTAGACCACCTCCAAAGTGGCACATCTGTGACGATCAAGCTCCTCCAAAGACTAGGACTTTTCTAAGGAAGTAGGCAGGGCCGGACCAAGCCAGGCTGCACAAAGTCTTCCTTAACTCCTTTTTATATAGTTTTTGTGTTGCGTCACTCTGGAGTGGCTAATCTGGCCCTAGGTTAGAACCAATCACACCCCGAGGGGGGATCAGTCATGTCCAAGGGTAGGCCCTCCCCATCCTGCAGGATGGGACCCCCACATCCCTGAACCTGCAGAGCCCATCCATCCAATCTTCCTTAAGTTGACACATCGTGTCAAGTACCACACCCACACAGACTACTTAAAGATATTTTAAAGAGGGATCAAAATGACCATGACTCCATGAATAAGAATGGACAGAACCCAGCAAATAGGGCAAACAATTAAACACAGGAGAAAAAGAGGTATACAACTGCAGTTTTTCAATTATTCTTTTGCATACAGCAGCAAAATATTTCCATCAGCATACTCTACAAATGGACTTCTCCTAAACTCTATGGATCATGATTCTGTCTGGGTCCATAGGGTAGATATCAAGGAAATAGCATTAACTCAGTCCCACAAGTAACATCTGGCCACCAGTAAGCATCATGGACACTGTCCATGGGCACAACATGCTCGAAATTTGTGCAATTTCCTATCCCCAAACTGCTAGAAGTTCTGGTTGTATATTCACCATTCCAGTGTTTTATTCTTTGTAATTCTTTACTATCATGAAAACTTTCTTTTAGTTGATATTTTTGTATATATTAACCCATTGAAATACTATGTGAGGTGCCCGGCAGGATGGCTCAGTGGTCTAAAGCGCCTGCTTAGGAAAGCTTAGGCGACTGCAGGGACCGCGGCTGGATCCCCAGCACCACATGCTGTGCCAGCCCAGCCCTCAGGGCAAGCTGAGCTGGCCATAAAAATAAATAAACAAACAAACAAAAGTTCTGAAACAAGAAAAAAAATACTATGTGACTACTGAATTGATCATAGATTTGCACATTCTGGCCTCTTCCCATGATTTAATTTTAATATTTGAATATTATTTTGAAATATTTAATTTAATGTTAATTAATTAATATTAAACAAATTTTCTGAATATTGTTTAATTTTATTTTTTAAGATTTATACTGTATATTTGATTTACAATCTACGTATAAGACATGGTATGATATTTTCTCCTAGTATTAGAAACTTTAAAAAGTAAAAAAAAAAAATTATTTTTCAATTTAAATTTTTTTTATTGGTACTGGGAATCAAACTCAGAGCCTTGTGCTGCTGGCAGGTGCTGTATTCCTGAGCTATCTCCCTTGCTATCCTTCAATTTGTATCCTTCATACTAATTTTCCTTAAATTATTGGTAAGGCTCTTCCATCAAGAGTGTACAAGAAACTCTGAAGACTCCAAACCAAAAGTCAAACAACCCTGTTAAAAATGAGAAAATAATTTCAACTGACATTTCTCCAGAGAATTGAAATGGCTAATGAGAAGATGAAGCAGTTCTTAGTGTCACTGGTTATTGGGTAGATGTAAACCAAATCCACCATGAAGTGCCCCTTCATTCTCTGGAAGATAGTGCTTAGCAAAGAGAAGAAAGGAGTAGCAGGAGAATGTTGAAAATTTAGACTTCCATATTCTGGTGGGAATGTACATGATTGATCCACTATGAAAAACACTTGGGCAACTTTTCTAAGAACTAATGTTGAATTACCCTGTTGCCTTGAAAATCCACTCTTATCTATATACCAAAATAATTACAAATGGCTTTTAAAATTAACTAATAAGCACTCATGTTCTCAGCAGAACTGTCCATTAAGTGCTCCTTAAAGGAGATTTTGTATGTATGCCATAAATGCAATTGTACTGAAAATGCTGCAGTGAGGATAGATCTCAAAAACATGATAGTAAATGAAATAAGGTATTGATGGATATAATGTGGACTAGAGAAATCCACAGGGATGGAATAGCGATCGCTGGACTCCATGGAGCAAAAGAACTATTTAATGAGCTTGGAATTTCTTTTTAAGGTGAAAAAAAAAATTCATAAATAGATAGTCGTTGTGAGCATATAGCAGTTGTAGTTTGCGATTTGCTACGGAGTGGATTATTTTAGAATGATTAGCATTATACTAGATAAATACCCATTTCATATTTACTCTCACAGGCATTATAAGCCATATGCTGTATCCTCATGTATCTACCAAATAGCTTAATAACTATAGGCTGGTAGCTAAGGCACAAAAATACCAATTTATTCGACTACATTGGGTATGGTTTTAGAGTATAAAACCCTGAGACCATACAGGGACACTTAAACTATGCTACAGACAAGTAGAAACCAGGTATGTGGTATTGCACATCTGGAATCTCAGCACTCTGGAAGGCTGAGGCAGGAGCATTACAAGCTTGGGTCATCTGCATGATTTAGCAACTTGAAGAAGGGAAGGTCTACGAATATGGCTCACAGAATAGGCTGCTGAAAAGAACTGGTTCAGTAAGGCAGGATGGAGGTATTGCCCAAGGTCATGTCCTGACAATTGTGTTGTTATAGGCATGTCTATTAATCTCCTATACAGTTGAAATATTCATGTAGAATGAGCTACCCAGTTGCTTGCCACCTAGAGGAATTGTCTGGTGTCCAGTAGTTTCTCCTGACTGATACACAAGCAAGTGCTCTGTTCCTCTCCCCTATTCAGTCCTGGTCTGCAGACGCCAAGGAAGGAAAGAAGCCCCCGTCACCCTTGCAGAGCTCTCGATCTACCCTCTTCACGCCTTGAGTGACTCCTTCCATTCCCTGGGTTGAGTTCAGTTCATCATTTACACTTCATAAAATTTCAAGCCGGGAGTGGTGGCACACGCCTGTAATCCCAGCACTCAGGAGGCTGAGGCAGGAGGATTGGTGCGAGTTCAAGACCAGCTTGCGCTACAACAGTGAGCTCAAGGCCAGCCTCAACTGCATAGTGAGACCCTGTCTCAAAAAGACAAAAAAAAAAAAAAAAAAAAAAAAAAAAAAAAAAAAAAAAAAAAAAAAAAAAAAAAAAAAAAAAAATCAGAGAAACTCTGACTTTTTTTTTCCCTCTGTTACCTATTCCTGACTTTATAAAACTCCAGATCATATTCCCTGACCATAGAGCCAATTAGCTATTTCTTTCTCTTTCCAATCATGCACTTACTTCTTACCTTTTCTTCTCTAATCATGACTCATGGCTCTGCTAAACATATCTTTACGAAGAGATGCCTCCCAAGTAAAATCAAGTGCTCCTCATCAGGAAAACGTTAAGGTAAGTGTTTCTAAAATGATCAAAAAAGCAGTGTAGATAATAATGGTCTCCACTGACTCAGTATGGGAAATAGTTACAGGTCCCAGAATAGTTGGGTAAAACCCCACACAAAAGGCGAGATGTCAGCCAGAACGTGGAGAATATGTAGATTTTTATAACAGGAAGAAAGATACCAGAGGGAAGTGTGTATTCCATGCCTAGGAAACACTGCCTAACAAGAAGCAAGGGGATCTGGATGGTAATTCAAAGTGCACTGTTCTCTAGAACGCTCAATAGTCCTGTAAACAGAAGAGCTCTTAATTTTCTGTTTGATACTCAGTCATATGTATCTCTCCTTAAATTAGAACATAAATGTCAACATTAAAATGACAATTCTTTAGTTACAAATGATTACTCACACACTACTGAGTGTGAGTTATGTTCAGTTTGCCGAATAGATGACTTGAGAGTACACAAACCGTTCAAATTACAAGTCCTGTCCGTGGTGCAACCTATTCACTATGCCCCTAGTGCTCTGTAATGAAGTGGTTTTGTGTTTGTTTATTCTTGTGTCCTAGTCCAGAGTTTGTAATTCTGCTTTTATCTCTGCTCCAGTTGGAAGACCACTTTCTTCATGCAATTTCTTCTTTTTACTTTTTGTTGCAGAGAATTGTATTAGAAATGTCCAGTATGTAAAGTACAAACACTTTTAGTTTTTATAAGAGGACTCGTTTATTTGTCCACATTGTCTGGATCATTTCCAGTACTGGTGCTGCTGTAAATGAAAGAAAAATTCCAGGCAAAGTCTGCCTTGTCCAGAATCAACCTTATGCTAATGCTTTTCTGGCAATTGCATGGACACTGGGTTCTATAAAATGCTTTATGCTGTGGTAATTGGAAATATATTTAGAAGTTTCCTGACTTAAATATCTCCTAGGCCAAGTATCCAAAAGAAGGTTTCTTTTTATCTTTGTAATAACTTCAATAAAAAGTATTTCCAGGTCATATTATTAAAGAGGATATTGCTCAGATATTACAAAATAGTTCATGTTATGAGACTATCATCTCAGTCAAAAAGAAATAATACTATCAACTAATAAATAATATGATATTGAGTGATTTATAATGAATCACCTAACATCCTACCTTCAAAGATAGTATCTTTTTGAATTAGATTGTCACTCACCAACATGGATCACACTGCTGAGCTGAATTATTCATCAGAGTAGGGTCTTTTTTTTAACAATAATTCAACAATGGAAAATATTGTCCTGGATTACTGAGGTTATAATTTGAGGGGCAATATCTTATCTCTTTTTAATCCATTATTGTTACAGTTTTTCACTGAAGAGAAATTTAGCCAGTCCAAGCACAATAGACTTTGGCTTAGGAAATAATAACCAGAAGAGCACAGCTTGTTTCTCCTGGCCCAAGTGGTGGCAGCTCCTGTGATGTCACAAAGGCAAGGCCTCGTAAGGCTGCTTCATCAGGAGAGATTTTAATGTTATGCGTACCATGGACACCATCCTCTGGAATCATTTTCTGTGCATTATGTTTTGGATTCACAGGTAACTCTCCAAGTGGACTTGCAGCTGTACCTCATGTTCTTCCGAAGAATGTTTATATTTTTTCTCATGTTTCATTCCCAATCTTTTATTGGTCCCAAGCATCCATCTAAAATATGTAGCCATAGAATAAAAAAAAGCAAAGATTCTGTAATAAAAGATGATCTTACTGGAAGAAAATAAAGCTTTCTGTAACACAAACATATTCCTTTAACATTTAGGAGCATTACAGAGTTTAGGAAGGCACGCTTTTAGTTTTACCTTCTTAACAACTTGGCAAAATGGCTTCTGAGGGGATTTCCACTGCTCCCATTTGACAAACAAATACAGTTGCATGCTTTGAAAATGAATTAGAATTTAGGACCGAATTATCTAGCTAGACATTTAGTTCTAGTTCTATGCTATATACCATCTCCCCTAAAATGCTGACTTGGTTCAGACAGTATTTGTTAAATAAATGACTCATACTAAATATGACTACCTCTGTCTGCAACTTGACTGACCTGCAGTTGCAGGTGAGGAAAAAATTCTATTAAGCAGTCTTCACAAAAGACAGAGGCATTATGGTGTGTAATTTTAAGTTATGCTGTTTTAACAGCAACAAGTTTTCCAACCTTGTTCAAAACTCGGAGATAAGTATTACTTAATAATATGTACCCTAAATCATTTTAAAGAACCTCTTGGTTATTCTGGATACATTTTAATGCTTAAAACAACTGCAGTAACATGAATGAAAGCATCCAAAAGCCTGCAGATCCTACTAGCACAGTGCATATCTCTGATTCTTACCATTTCCTTCTCCCTCCCTTTCCACCAAGGTCTATGTGATGTTGGTTAATTGGCCCATTCTGTACCACACAATAATCTGTTTCTTTTCTTTCTACCACACTGCATTTTTCACGAGTTCTGAAACTGCAACGTATCTCACAAATGCAGATATTTCAGACACATGATTTGTGATGCAGTATTTCCCTGTATCTCACAGCACTCCTCATTTGGTATAGAGCTGGCCCTCTCTACATTTGGAGGCTTGACTGGAGCGTCATTGAAGCAGAAATGCCACCATGGGGGGTAAAACAGGAATGCCAAGATCCTAGCTCAGTTCACTTCTTTGCCAGTGGAGTCTATTAATTTGGTTGATTACATTCTAAACATGTGCACCCATGTTGCTAAGGAAAAAAAAAAAAAAAAAAAACATAGAAAGAATTTGTAGCCCTTTTAAAGAAAACATTCTACTTTATTGATTCACTAAAATACTCTTTTTCCCAGAACGCTTTCCCATGTTTGTTCTAAGGAAGAAATGTGCTATGAAGTCTTCAGGCAGAAATTAGAAAAAAATATGCTTCCGCTGGGATCCATTGAGTACGCATTTGAATAATTTTGAAATGAAAAGAGAAGTGCTCATTTTTAGCCTAATTCACAAGTATTATTGTTCTTCCTTTCAAGGTCATGGTGAGAGCTCTACCTTATGGATTGGAGAATGTCGGCCTGGGTCTCAGAAATGTTTTCATGAACCCAAGGCTATAAATCCTTGACATGGAACTAGAGAAATTTTACACTTTAAATAAGATAAATTCTGAGGAAGGTAATAGGTGTGTGTTAAATGTCCAACATCCGGTGTATCTTTCCTCTGTGTCAGGGATAATATCAATTGCAGAATTCCCATTACTTTATGCAACCTACAAAAAAGAAAAAAAAAAAAAACAATTTGTGTATTACTTCTTGTAATCCTATTTTATAAATATTAAGACAGCATAATTTGATAGTTTTATTACTGGGACATGAATATATTAGTTAACTACATATTGTGTTATGTAGATTGTCTTAACAAAAATTTCTTTGTCTGACCCAATTAAACAAAATTTGAAGCTCTCTTATTTTGCTTTGTTATTAGCATCTGTTCATGGCAACCCTTCAGTTCTTCATGTTGGCTGAAATGCTTTATGTTGTTCAGTCAACTTCCAGTTTCTAAAACAAATGCCTAAAATTACCAATTCGTATTAAAAAGAAAAAGTTTTGCTGGCTCCGCTCTGAAAGTCCTGGCTCCTGATCCTTTGACGTCATTGTTCATGGACTTGAAGAGAAACCCCTGCTTCTGAATTTTCCTGTGTTGATCAAACATTTAACACATGAATCTTTCAGAATGCTTCATAGTTAAACCATAAAATTACATAAATCTGATATATGTTCTTCATAAATGCCTACTTCCGAAAAGAAAAGAAAGGATGGATTAACTTCTAGGTTAGAGTGCAAAAAAGAGCTCAGGACAACCGCATTCATATTTAATTCAAGATTAGATCAGGGTTTTAGATTATTAAAAGAAGACCAACCAGAAAATGGATGATATATAAGTGTGCATTATGGCTATCCAGTTAAGAGCGCTGAACCAAAGTGTTTGCTTTTGATAAGTGATATATTATTATGCAAGAGTATTATCTTGTTTCTTATAAATTATATGCTGAAATGTTTGGGGATATTGGGTATAATGTCTTGAACTTTCTATCCAGCATTAAAAAACATGATACATATACATGTATATGACATTTCCACCATTGTGGGAATATCTCCTGAAGCAAATTCACCCAGCTTAGAGCCAGGAGCCTTAAGAGAATAGGGGAAATGGGTCGAGGTTCCAATTCCAGTTTCAAAGATATTCACAGGCCTGAGGATGTCCCGTTAAGTCCTACCTTTGAAGGCTGAAGCCCCTCTAGTGACTACAAACTTTTAGGGGCCAAAGATTTAAAACAAAGGTCTCTGAAGGATGTTTAAGATGTGAACTATAGCACATATCTTATTACCACGGAGCATGTTCAGCACCATAAAATGTATCCTTATATTTAGAGTTATATAGTCAACTTTAATGACAATTTTTAAGGATGATGTAAATATTTCACACGTGCCTTTCATTTAGATTTGCTAATCACCTGCATCCCAAACCAGCTCTCTGATTCTTTTTCCATTCCTCCCATATGTAATATGCACATCTTTCTAACACTTGATAGAAAGTGTAAGACATCATGTGAACTTATTCCCAAACATTTCAGTCTATAATTTGAAAGAAAGAAGGAAGTACGCTTAAATAATCATATAGCATTTATCAAAAGCAAGTACTTCAGTTGAACGCTCTTAAGTGTGTAGCCATAATACATGCTTAAATATCTTCCATCTCCCGGTTGATCTTCCTTTAATAATCTAAGGCCAAGGCTAATCTAGAATTAAATACAAATTCAGTTGTGCTGACTCTTTATTTCTCTCTAACCTGGAAGTTAATCTATCCTCTTTTCTTTTCAGAAGTGGGTAATTGTGAAGAACATATACCATATCTAGGTAGTTTTATGGTTTAACTATGAAGCATTGTGAAAGATTCATGTGTTAAACTTTTGATCTCCAACACAGGAAAGTTCAGAGGCATGGGCTAGATAGGCAGTTGGTTAGTAATAGTACTCATGTATTAATCTGAGTAGATTTACTAGGAAGTAAGACTAAACTTGATGAAGCAAGTCAATAAGGACAAGCCTTTCAAGGTCACATGTTTTGCCTGGTCTCTCCTTACCTGTTCTCTTCCCTTTCTTTCCGAATCCTAGCTCCCCTATATGAATGGCTTTCCTCTGCACATTCTTCCAACTTAGTGTTCCTGTATTAGAGCTCTCCAGTCATGAACTGCAACCTCTGAAGGTAGAAGTCACAATAAATCTTTCCTCCTTTAATTTGTTTGGCTCATGTATTTGGTTCAGTGAAAGAAACCTTAACATCACAGGCAGAATAGTTCTAGATATTTGTTCCTAGTTAAATTCAAGTTACACATCTTAGTAGAATTATTGTTTCAATGTTAATTTTTCTCAAGATTAGTATATTGGTGGAAATATTTCACCTTTGATTATTAGGTGAAACCAGTGTCCATCAGCACATTAATAAATTTTTTTTTCTAATTAACGGAACTTATAGAAGTATAATGTAAAAATTCTTTTTTAATGTAAAAATTCTATCACCAAACTTACCTGCTAATTTGGCATCCACTACTTATTTCTTAATTCCATTAATTTTTCTTCTTTTTTTTTGTTTTGCAGGAGTAGGAATTGAACTCAAACATTAATTTTTCTATAAATATTAGATTGGTAACGGTCCAATTTAGGAGAGATTTTCTTTTTCTTAGTTTATTTATATACTTAGTTACTTATTTGTATTATTTTCTGGACACATGCATTTTTTGTTTATTCATTAAATTGTAATCTTCTACAATTATTATTTGAGACCCACACTTTGAAGATACAAGTAAGGTAGGTCCCTAAAAAACAGATCCTTATTCTTTAAGAAGAACCATGTCCCATTATCCTTCAAACATTTACCATGTTTTAGAGCCGGGCGTGGTGGCTCACGCCTGTAATCCCAGCACTTGGGAGGCTGAGGCAGGAGGATCGTTGTGAGTTCGAGACCAGCCTGGGCTACAAAAGTGAGCTCAAGGCCAGCCTGAACTGCACAGTGAGACCCTGTCTCAAAAATTAAAAAAAAAAAAAACATTTACCATGTTTTAATTCAAAATGTTAAAATGTACTACCATTTATTGGGCTCTGTCATACTAGTTAATGTGAATGTGCTTTTTCCTTATTGCCTTCCGCTATTAGTTGTCTACTAACACACACATTTGGAAAAATGCTCCACACTTGGAATGGTCTTAGCCTGAGTACTTAAAGGAAAACAGTTGCCTGAGTCCTGGGAAGTTACATAGCATTTGCAGAATCAAGTTTTCCAGGCACCTTAAGAATGTAAGTGTCAGCATTTGGACAATTTATGCATCTAATACGCATTCTTGCCCCTTATGATAGATGGAATGCTATTTACCAGAGACATTAATTTTCTTTAAGTTAGTTAAAGGTTTGTAGAACACAGTCTATATGCCAGGAATATATACTGCAACTTGAGCAAGCTCAGGATGCAGGATAGTAGAATCAAAATATGTAGGAGAAGGTTCCATGGACTTCTAGACAGCAATGACTGATTTCATGGCAATGAGTAAAGTGCATCCTTATATCTAATACCTGTCACTTAATGCCTGCGTCCTTGCAAAATTATTTACTCCTTTGTTACTCAGGGGTTTTTTATCTGCAAAAAATTAAAATATGACACTTGCCCTGTCAAATTTGCAGAGGATTTTATGAGAATGTAATCCTAAATATAAATAATGTCTGAGTAAAATACACATGCGATTTATTGAGTGTTTCAGATATTTACTTTGTTGAGTAGAATGTATTACAAACATGTTGCATAGACTTGTGTGGAAAAATGTACAACAAAATGCCATATCCATCAATTGTATTTATATTGCAGAAATGTATCAATTTCTCTGTGTGACAGAGAGGATTGCCACAGTGACATGCAGCATAAACCACATCAGCGTTCTTGAAGCACTCAACACCAGTGCTTGCAAGACCGCAGGCACATCAGGAACTCAGTATGACTATTTCCTCCTGATCTCTGTTCTGCTCCCTCCCATGCCTCTAGAATCAAAGTTTCTACCAAGAGAGGAAACAACTGGAATTTAATTTATAGCAGCTAATATAAAGGAAACCTGCATAGCAGAACTGAATCCCAGATGTGTCAGAGACTTCTATTTTCCACCGTGCCCAGGTCAGCTGTTGCTCATGTATAAATGAACTTCCTAGATTCACAGAGAAATGGGGGCTCATGATCTATGAAGATGACAAAGGATGGTGCCCTTCATGGGTTCATTAGATTATAAAAATGATTCCCAGATATCAGACAGATGTCATCTTGCAAGACTTTGTCACTGATTTGTGCCATACTTTAATCGTTGCTCTTACAGATCTCTCCTTTAAATCTAAACACCATTGCTTATGGTGTTAACAGGATAGTATGTTGACAATAAAACAGTGGAAATTCCAGTAACAAATACAGTGCACCATGCTGAATAAATACTTACTCTTGGCTGTAATCAACGACTCCACTGTATGTACCATGTAGCAGCTGTGCAATGATTCTCTTCCTGGAAACGTGTACGTTCACACATTTTCATTAACCGCAGATTATGTTTTCTAAATTTTGCAGAAATAACTCAGCAGAAATAAATTGATTCTGATAATAGTGCAGTATTTCTCGATTGCTCATGCTATATGTATTAAGAAAGTTAGAATGTTTAAAGATTATTTCCCACTAAAAGCCACTTGGTTAAAATACAGTCTCTGAGCTGCTCATGAATCAAAGATTAGTAAGTCTGATTCCTTCATAAATCAGACAAAGTAAACCATACACATTTGACATGAATATACAATACATACTGATGTGTACTTCCTAGCAGTCTCTTCCACATCATCTGCCTTTCCTCTTGCTCACAAACATCTTGGCTTTGCCTGAGCACTGTACTACTTACTGTGCATTACCCCCTGTACAGTAAGCACATAGCAGCAAAGCTGTGGCAGTGTCCACCATACACTCAGGCTACTCCCATGAGTTCACCACACCTAGGAATTCTTGTAACGTTGATCTGTTCTTATCTAGGAAAGTTTGCAACTCAAATGTGCATAAGTCAGAGACTTACTCTATTGCCAGTTCCTGTTAAATAACATAATGATTCTGTAAATAGGGATTCAAGAATTCAGACAGTACGACCTCAATTATTATTGTCAGAAATAAAACTCAACTGTGATTCATTTGCTTCATATTTCAAGTTAATAAGAATAATGAGCAAAAGAAAGTATCTGAGGCCAATCAAATAGCTCAGTGGATTAAAGCATCTGTAAGCAGTTGCACCGGCTGGGGGTTTGATTCCCAAGCCTCCCATGCTGGTCCCACCCCAGGATTGTGCTGAGATGGTAATTGAGATGGCATGGTGGCACATGTGCCTGTAATCCCAGTGCTTGAGTGGTTGTAAACAGGCAGATTACTACAAGTCTGATCTAGTAGTGAGACCCTGAATACCCTGTAGGTCCTTCCCTGAAATACAAAAGAAAAAGAAAAAAAGACTCAAAAAAAAAGTATCTAAAGCAAGCATCATGTTTCTGGTCAAATTCATGTGAAGCACAAACCCATGACTGAAATAGTCTCCCATCTTGAAGAGCCGATGCAGACTAAGAAACTATTTTCCTTTTTTAATTCAAGCACCATTAATCGCTCACTTTTATCTTAAAGAGAAGAAAAATAAACAATAAAGACAATGGTCTACAATTTCAAAATAAGATTATAGGAGAGTAACAATGGTCAGTACATTGTGCATTATTATTTTCAAAGTAGCTCTAATACAAGATATAAGCATAAAAACCAATCAAGCAATAGAGGCATATACCTTTCCTTTCAGTGAGTTAACAGCAATTAGTAGCATGGGTATCTTAACTATCTTGTGTGCATGGATATATAAAAAGAGAGGGATATATATATGTATATATATATATATATATATATATATATATATAGAGAGAGAGAGAGAGAGAGAGAGAGAGATAGATAATACATATATGTTATATATCACTTTTAATTCATTCCTAAGGAAAGCATTGTGAAATAGAATGCCTTCAGTAAAAAGGCTTATATCTATCTAGACATAGGGTACCAGAATATACTCTGACAAAACTTAATTATTAAATTACTTGTTTTAAATATAGTATGTGAATGATACAACATTCATAGTTTTGAAGTGTCCAGGAAAATATTTTTTCCTCACAAAATGTCTGCTACTACTGAAGTACATAATAGGTACCTTGATGAGCTTCTCTCTTTAATCAAAATAAATATAAGTATGAAAGTGCTAAAATCCTCTGCACAGTTACATGTGAGAGAATGTGACATAAAATATAATGAATGCTGTGTCAACATTAAATTTAAATCTCACTGCTAATGCTGATGCAGAGAGCTAAATCTTTTTCATAATCTGTAGGTCAAAGCCCATAATGGTTAAAGTCAAAACAATTTATCAAAGCAAAATTAAAGGAAGTAAGTTCAGAAGGTTTACATTCAAGACTTATAACACAGAAAATAACATCTTTGTGAAAACAGAGTCAAATCATAGTTGTATTCTATTACCAGCTCTGTTTAAAAATTTCTCGGCTTGCAGCTAATTCATTGCAACTGATTTTTATGCAAGGAACGTGTCTATTTTTAGATAGTACTATCAAACTACCCTGAGACTTCATACTGCGAAAATCATTATTAAATATTATACCTATACATATATGTGTATATATATATTTTAAAATCTATCCTAAATTTACTAATTTTGGTACAGTTGCTAATGGTAACTAATGTATTTTATCTGTATTTACCATTCTGCCATTTAAGTGAAGAAAGTGTGTGCTTTCTTTCATTATGAAAATTGGCATGAATGTAATTTTTATGGCCTTATACAAGGCTTTTTATGTTGCAAAGGGTAAATGTCTTTGAGCAGTCTCTGCATTAAATTTTTTTAAAATTCTTTCCTCACAAATACCACAAAACTAGGTGAACTGTGGTCCTGACAAGCTTTGGGCAACTTGGTCTTTTATTTTTGGCAACAGGAGGAAAATGTGGAGTTGCCCTTTCATGTAAAAACACAAACAACAAGGCTAGAGCAACCAGAGCCATTTCAGGTAAGTACTGCCATGATATAATAATTGAGGGCTACACTACCAAATTGAACTATTATTCCTGTTCCCTCTACAAAATATTATGATTGAGCTTTTAGGCTTAACTTCAATAACACAAATGCATAGAATGTGTATTCCGCAGAACAGATTATAGGGCATAGACGAGAAAAACACATTCTATTTGGAGGCCAAATGATTCATGAATAATGGACATTTGGGACTTACAATAGTTTTGAATCACAGAGTTCAGGATGTACAGCTCTTATGGGTTCTTGACGTCAGTATTTCTTTCCTGCATGTGTCGGTTACTCAACATAGAAGTCAGAGAAACCCTTGAAAGCAAAAATGAGTGCGTGTCACTACTCTGCTGTTGGGATCATCAAGAGTGGCTTCAGAATCTTTCCAAAAGGTTCATTTTGTTTTCCATTTCATGCCATTGTCTCTCTGTTTAAATTACATCCTCAGAAAAGTTTCTCTCCAGGTGGCCGAACAGCAACTGTTACTCTCTGTTAACTCAGCTTTATTTTTCCTAACACGTTTCAATAATAAATATGTTAGTGTTTATGTGTTTGTTTGAATGAAAGCAAGGGTTTTGTATTTCTTCGTCATTGTATTCCCAATGTGTGAATGAGAGCACACACATTCAGGACAATTAATAAACGTTTATTGAATAAGTCAGAATAGCCTGGTCTAGGGACATAAAACATACTAGGGTCAAAATCAATCTGAAGTTGTACTCGGATTGTGAATGCTTAGATTTGATAATTATTAGAGAATGTTTTCATTTTCTGAGACTATCTTGGCTACTAAAGAAATAAAACTATTCATAAATTGTTATGTTCCCTTGCCACTGTTTTCCATAAGAGCTTGCCTTAAAATAACAAGGGAAGATCACAACTGCTTGAAAGTCAGAGCTATCCCAAATACTTGGAATGGTTCTGCTCCCTTTTTGTGACTTTCCTTGGCAGATTATCCTTATTCCTTATATCTCAAAATTATGTATCCAAAACCTAGGGACTTTGCAGTGGCCATATGAGCATTCTATTAAGCAGCAACATGCAATTGGAGGATATTTACATCTATGAAAGACCAGACAAGTGAAACTGAAAACATACTTTGCTAGTTTTCTAAACATCCTATTAAAATAAAGCAAATGATGATAATTCCAATAAAACTATAAGGCAGATATACTTAATAAATGAATCTCCCACAGTAACCGAAGTGGTCCATGCTGTGCTGTTTCATGTAATAACCAGCAACCACATAGAAATATTGACCACTTAAAATGTGACTATTATAATTAAGAAATGAATTTTCACTTTAATTTTAATTTTAATAGTCATCTGGCTGTAGTAGTGCAGATTAAGAAGCTATCAGGTTTAGTGGCTGATTGACATTTTGGTGACTTAGCTAGCAGTATTGGACCCTCACTAGGGTACAAGTAGGGAAAAAGGAAGTAGAGAGCATAGGATTGCTTGAGAGTGTCTTTACATTTTTAGGAGTATGTATGTGTTTAATCATGTTATTATTTTATGTCTTGATTGATCGAGGAAATATAAAAGACCTGAGGCAGTATTATATGAGCTCTTTGGAGGTCTGGGAGGCAAAAAAAAAAATGTTAAATTTCAATACAATGGACTAAGAGGCCCAGAAGTCAGAATACTTGATTTGTTTTTGTGTTTTTACTGTTTTATTCTTAGCACCTAAAACCTAGGCTGTTAATAGATATTTATTTAATTAATGAATGAAATGATTTGATGTTTGATGTAGTGCCATGCTCCAGACCTAAAATGACCCCCAAAGGTTCATGTGCTCTGAGGAAGAGCTTCTGGATGAATCCTTTGGTGAATTCACTCTGAATGTGCTGTAAGGGGCTCGAGCCTGGTGGGAAGAGGTGAGTCACTTGAGGCTAACTTGTAAAGAAATATTCTTAGGGGCTGGGGAGATAGCTCTATGGCACAAGTGCCCGCCTGGGAAGGTCATAAGATAGAACCTCAGTCCTGCAAAAAAGAAAGAAAGAAAGAAAAAAAGAAAGAAAGAAAGAAAGAAAGAAAGAAAGAAAGAAGGAAGGAAGGAAGGAAGGAAGGAAGGAAGGAAGGAAGGAAGGAAGGAAGGAAGGAAAGAAAGAAAGAAAGAAATATTTTTGTGCTCTGCTTATCTCTTCTCTTTCTGCTTCCTGGCTGCTACTGGTTGAGTCACTCTCAATAACTAGATCCTTCATAATGCTATTTCTACTTTGTCCCATTGGACCCCTGATGCAAACCTCTGAAAATGTAAGCCAAAGAAAACCTCTTGTCCTTTCATTGGTCGGTTTCAGGTATTTATTCCAATATTAGAAAAGTGACTAATACAGAAAGCTGTCACTAAAGATAGGGTCCTGTGAAGCTGTACCCCACAAGCAGGACAAGTTATGATAAGAAGTGAGTTATGAAGACCCAGACAGCTCTACCTGATGGTCTTGCTGTTTGATTCCCACATGGCTTTTTACTTGGGATGGTTTTGCTTACTATGTATGGCTTTCTACAGATGCTCCACACTGCAACTTGAAATATCTGTGGTAAAAAAAAATAAAAAAAAGAAAAAGAGCCGGGCGTGGTGGCTCACGCCTGTAATCCCAGCACTTGGGAGGCTGAGGCAGGAGGATCAGTGCGAGTTCGAGACCAGCCTGGGCTACAAAAGGGAGCTCAAGGCCAGCTTGAGCTGCATAGCGAGACCCTGTCTCAAAAAGACAAAAAAAAAAAAAAAAAAGAAAGAAAGAAAGAAAGAAATATCTGTGGTCTCTATTCTTTGACTTTAACTCACAGCTTGACATATCAACTTCTTAGAATCTAAGTGGAAGTTCCCATTAGCATAGTATGCTTATGTTCTACATGCTTGTAGAACCCAAAACATGTGGACAACAACAAGCTTGAGCCATAGCCACGTTCTCTTGTTTCATAGCTGAAGTTGCCTCTGATTGCCTAGATTGCTATATTTAGAGAAACATTTCTGAGGATGGTCCTGAGTGAGCAGGGTGCCCTGCGACTCCTTTCTCAGAGGAGGGCATTTGAAGGAGTTTACCCCTATACATTTATTTGATCATTGGATGTGCAATGACAAATTCCTGAGATACCCTCAAAGCATCTTTCTGTTCTTTAAATATAATGTCCTCACCCTCTTTGCAGTGACACTAATCTTTACCATGCTACAACGCTATACTCTTAGCTCCAACTTCATAGAAGCTTCTTTTCTTATCAAACTACACAGTTTTGATGACCTTTGGTTCTACTTTTTGCTTCTATTTCTCATTGGAAGGCCTGGGATTTAGCTCAGTGTCACAGTACCTGCTTGGCAAGCATACATTCCTGAGTTTGATTCCTGGTACAAAAAAACCCAAAACAACAAAACACCACCGCAACAAAAATTCCAAGAGCTGATTCTCACTGTAATTTAGGTTGAACACAAAGGGCAGTACTAGCCATGACACAGCATCTACACTGAGCTCCTTTGAAATTTACCCATCTAGTAAATTAGCCTACCACCTGAAATTCAGTCTCATACAACAACACCCTTGCACATGGAAAAATGCAGAAAATTCCTTTACCAGAATAAAACACACATGGACTCCAATTCAGTTACAATGAGAATCTTCATTCTCCACTAAAGCTTCCTGTCCCTGGTCTTCACTATACACATTCTTATCAGCAATCTGAGCCTCTGAGCAACAGATAGCACAAAGAAAATTTATATCAAGAATGAGTTCATTGCTGCAACTATGGCTGACCATGTTGTCCATAAGCATTTGGTAATTTATTAGGGGAAAACAGACATTTTTGCATAAATAGACTGGAGAAGCCTTGGAATGCTACACACAGTTCTTTATCAGCAAAACTAGATGAAGAAAACTGGGCAGGAAGCAGAATCAGCCCAAGGAAATGTAATGTGGACTGCCACTGGTGAGGTCATAGAAGCAGGACTGTCCAGCAATTTGGAGCTCACATCTTACTACAATCTGCACTAGTTTCTACACATAGAGCTATCAGATTTGGTGCTAATCCTTGGTCCAATCACGTTCTATACACCTATTACTTCCTCTCAGAAAGGGGATGTAAGCACTGTCATTTTATGTTAGAAGCATTTATTTGCCACTTTTATTTTTGCTGTTTTTTTTGTTGTTTGTTTGTTTGTTTTGTTGTTTTTTTTGTACAGTACTGGGGATTGAACTCAGGTACTTACATGTTCCAGGCAAGTGCTTATTCTACTGAAGAATCTCCTCAGCTCTGCTACTTTCATTGTTACAGAGGCCCACAGGCAAGATTTTACCATGAATCTGGGCAGAAACATAGAGCTTGAACTTTTCAGCAATGCTGGAATTGTTCAGGCAACTTATACACGTGGGGTTCTCAACACGTGTAGGTGGACTTAGTGCATTTTGCATAGTGACATAGACGTGAGCCTTTTGAGAGTGAGGGACACAGTGTTATGCTTTATATCTAAAACATCTCCCGAGTGTCTCATGGGTTTGGTGGTGGGTATTACAAGTTATTTGGATCACAGAAGTACTATACTCATCTATATATTAATCCACTAAGGTCACAGAAGGGAGTCACTCAGGGAGTTGGATGGACGTATTTTACTCCTGGATCTTCCCTCCTTTCTCTACTACTATAACTTTTCACCATATCCATTCTACCTTTCAGGCAACCAAAAATAGATAAGTCAAAATCAACTGTTCTTCTTTTAATTTGAGGATTGTATATTTTTCTCAGTACAAGAAAGGTATAAATGCACACAACATTGATGATTTGGTGGAAAAGGAAGTGAAAATATGTGGGAATTTTTTTTTTATTGACTCTACAAACTTGAACTTTGAAAATAGGTGATAAATTTCCCCCTAGGGAAACTTTGTGCTGGTTATTTTAGGATTTTATTATTGTTACTAGAGAGAAAGAACAATCAGTTCTGTTGCCATTTGCAGCCTAGGGAAAATCTGACAATCTTGACAAGATTAGTGAAGGAGGAACTTTAGACAGGCCTGGCTTTTGAAAGAATGACATGCTTTCCTACCTACTTTACAAAGGTGTTGTGCGCATTTGTAAATATTTGGTCATTAAGTGCATATAAAATGCTTGTTAAATGCCCCCAGAGTCTGTCACAGAAGTTGCTTATTTGAATGTGTAGCCAATGTAGCACTTGTCACAAAAAAAAAAAAAAAAAAAGCAAATGCTCACTGTGGAAAGGTCATTTATACATTTTGATTGTTTTTGTGCTTGGTTTCATTTTCCTTGACTTTAAAAAGAGTGAGTGCTAATTAAAAAGAAAATCATTTAAAAGAAAAAAAGGGTTTAGTGAATAAGAACAGGAACTTTAAAGCAATTATATAACTATATATTTATATATCTATATGTATATATATGTATGCACGTTCTGTAACCCTTTATTCCATATCTGCATATACTCATACACCAATATATGAACTTCTAATGTGTTACCCTTTTCAATAACTTTTTTTTCTGCATATGTTAAATAAAAAGGTTTTTTTTTTTTTTACATTTTATATATACTGGTGATAGTAGTCTTTTGAAAGATGATTTTTTAGTTGACACACATGAGTATATCACACAACTACTGTGCACTTAACCAGTCTTTAATGTTAGTAATTTCAATTGTCATCTTTTCGCAGCGTGATAAATGTTGGTACAATAATCATTGCATTTTGCCATCATTCTCTTTTTTTAAATATTTTAGGTTGCTCATGTGAAATTGCTAAGCAAAGGTTCAATTCATGTTAATATTTTTGGTAAAATTTACAGCTTTTATTTTTAATAAAGTCAGCCAATTACATACTGCCATTAGGATTGTGTAAACCCATTTACAAAATTTGCTCCTTCTAGTGTCGAATTTTATTTCTAAATAATCTACTTCAAGGTAATAAGTGAGAAAATCAATATTGCTTTCATTTGCATCACTTACTCATGTTTCTGATCTTTCCAACACATTTTCTGGCCTTTGTGCACTGTTCATATTAACGTCCCTCTTTTGTATCAAGATATTTTGTCAAACTTATTACTTAGTTTTTACAAATGAAAGATGTGATGTGGCAAAACCTTAATATTGTATTTGCTTTTTCTTTAAACTCATGATGTATACGTTGTGTATTTAATACATTGATTTCTTTCATCCCTGGAGTTGAACTCAAGACCTTGTACTTGCTAGGTATGTGCCCTGCCAATACAATGATTTTTGAATGCCTTTTATCTTTGTGTTTTTTTAACTTTAAGATTCAATTATCTTTAAATACACAGTCAAAAAGAAATTTTCCCTCCAAACAATATTGAAAAACAAAAGTACAGTAGAAATCATCCTTGACCTTTATTTGATCTTACTTGTTATCTCTCCCATATATCTTATCACTGTCTTACTTATCATTGAAGAAGTGATCTACCTGTTTATATGTGTAAATACTACACATAATGATACATGTTTTTTTGATTTTGCATTTTAACAATAGTAGGCTGAAACTTCTAATTTGCAGTCTTTTTTAGTGTATTTGGTATAGGGTCTCACTGCATAGCTCAGACTCATACTGATCCTCCTGTTTTCAGCCTCACTTGTGCTGGAATTACACATATTCACCATGATATCCCATCTCTATGACTGGCTCAGCGAGCCTGGGGGTCATTCGCATGGCATGTGGTGCTGGAGATTGAACTCCATTCTCTGCACTTGCCTAAGTAGGCACTTAGTCCACTAAGCTATCTCACTGGCCCTATAGGCTATGCTTTATTTGTTTTTTAGTTTTAATTTTTAAAATTATTTTGTGGGACCAGCATTCGAATTCACAACCTTGCACTTGCCAGGCAAGCACTTGTGCCATGGAGCTATCTCTCCGGCTCAGCCTATGTATATTTTAAATAATTGTGAACCTTGAGTTTGTTTTCTGGATGTATACTTTGAAAAATCTATGCTCTATACACATATAAGTGCATACTCATGGCCACAATGAGTGTGTTTAGAGATTCTAATTATCTTTATAATGCCTCTTTATAATATACAATGTGTATTTATTGCATAAGAAAAATCTAATTTTATTATTTTCTTATACCTTTAACTGTTTTCTCAATGACATAGATCAAACAGTTTGTTGTTTTGGAGTGGAGTGTTAATATTGAAGGTTATTCCAATGAGGTGTCAGAAAATATGGAACGATTTTTATTTACCTTTTAGTATGCAGAAAATATAGAAAGATTACCTACTATTTTATGAGGTTATTGTTACCCTAAAATACAAATCAAAATAAATAAACTTATAATTGCAAACCATTAAAACCAATCAATAGAGTTAAAATAGCTACTTGTTGCATTCTTTCGTGGAAGTGGAAAATTTATATTTCAATGATGTTAACTTTGGTTGATGAATAAATAATTAAAGCATTTAGTGCTATACATTTACCTCTGAGCATAGCTTTGGAAATAGTCCCCAAACAACATATATATATATATATATATATATATATATATATATATATATATATGTTGTTTATTTATTTATTTAAGATATACTTATAGTGGAAGCTTCATTTTTCTGAATTAATTTTGTCCTTTACACAATATTATTAATACTCTCTAGCAACGTGTCTTAGTGACTGTGAAATAAAAACTTGTTTGATCTTTTTCAAAATTTTGCAATATTTTAATGACTTTTTGTATTATAAAAACTGATTCTAAAGGTAAATATATCATCATTTACTTTAAAATTTGTATAAGTTTAGAGAATATATTTCTCTATAAATAACTTTAATATAGTGCCTTAAGTGTTATGCTATGTTTAAAAGATCCAAATTTCAAACTTTTACTTTTTATACTCCTTCATAGAAATTTTTTTTAAAAAATTAAATATTCCTTAGAAATTAGGGTATTTACCTCGGCAATCTTGGCCTTTCATTCACAGTGGGCTCTGATATTTATATCTAGAAATACAGGCGTTTTATGCATATTTTCATGATTTGGTTATTAACATTTCTTAGTAAAAAAAATTTTGACTTTATCAAATATAATCAGAAAGCTAAATAGCTAAATATTGATAAATTTGCCTTTATTTCTCACAGCATCTTGACTTTTTGTTTCAAAATGTTTTTGATTCTTGCTACATATAATTCATAAAATGTACTGATTAATAATTTGGGGGGGGGCAACCCACTAGAGTCCCCCTTCTGTTACCCTCTTGTACAGAAGTTTTCTTTCCCAATGAATAGTCTATTAAAAATAATATTATTTTGAAAAAAATTAAGAAGTTTAAAATAAAAATACAAATGACAATGCGGTTTATGAAACAGCATTGCTAATACTAATTTGTAAAGTGATAAATATCTTTTTAGTATTTAAAATTGGACTTTTATATCATGGCTTTCTAATCTTTAGTTATTTTCAATTTTCCCTGGCTGGGACTATTATTAATATTTGAATTAAAATTGTGACATTACAGCATTTCTTCCTGTGTATCTAGAGGAAGGTATTTCATCAGGTACATATTTATTTAGTTCAAGCCTTTCTCTTTAAATTTCTGTACACATTGCTCTAGGAATTTTTATTTGTTTGTCTTTGTGGTATTTGTTTTGGCATTACTTCAGATAACAGAAATCTAAGAGATTTATTTTGTGCATTTAAAAAAATCTCCTTTATTTTTGAACACTTTTTGTTTCAAAGAGAAAATGTCATTTTCACTTGTTGATCCAATTTGTATTTAAGTTCAGTTGTCTTTTTATCTACCTACCACCCATTACTTCTTTCTATATTTCTGCATATATCTATTTTCATAGGTTAAATCTCATCTCTTCTAAATTTAATATATTCTTCTAGCTATTTTCATATGTCTCTGCTTTTCTAGTGAATGAGTAGAAAGCCTTATAATCATATTTTATTTTTCAGTTTCCCCCTGGTTACTTCTGATGATCAATGCCTGTGGCTTTTCTTGTCAAACTTCATTAATAGTTTCTCAGTCCAAACATGACTGGCATTGTGTTATGATGATTATTTGTTATTGTAGGTTTTCTTTTGCGTTGTATAGTATTTGGCTATTTCTGTAGCTTGTAATTACTAGAGTCTTCTATTGACTAAGAAATGTCCTCATAATGTCCCTTTTAGGCTAAATGTATTTTTGTATATTATTATTCTTATATCAACCTTTGCATGATACTTGTTTTCTCTATCATGCATTGCTCTTATTGGATTGATAGTACAAATTGTTTTCTTTTCTTTTGATTAGCCAATTTGGTGGATGGTTCTTAGACTGTCAAACGCATTTGATTTGGGTAAGGAAACTCTTTTGACTAGTAATCCTTATGGAAAGGGGAATGCTTAAGGAAAACAGTTACTACATCAATTATCTGGAGAAGGAACTCCACTTATCAATTAAGGAGAAAGAAGATAATGCCCTTTATATATAGCAATGTGATGTTCCACTTTTCTAATCACAACATATCTCAGGCATGTCTGCCCTCCTTCAATGGAGCTACAGAGTATATAGTCTCTATCTTCACCCTCCTTGTCTCCACTATCTTTATCTCTGTTACATTAGTCTCTTCTTTTCATCATTTCTACTTTTGTGTATACAATGGCAGCAGAATTCTTCTGGTAATATTTGACACATGATAGGTAAGGATAGTGAATCCTGGACATGAAAGTTTGGGCTAACTATGCCACATGTACCACTAAATTTGAGTATCCTAACACTTTGAAATAGAAATTGCTTTTATTCTCACTTTATAGACAAGTAAATTGATACTCAAAAAACTAAAGCAAAGTGCAAAGCTAGTAAGTGGTTCTAAGATTTATCTCAGGTGCCTCTATTGTAGATAGTGGCCTTAAACCTTATTCTGCACCATGATTTCTGTAGGTCCTGCACATAGCTATCATGAGATAGTGGTGAGGTGAACATATAGTGGACTGCATAATTTTCTATGTAAATAAACTTCTTGGCCTCAATCAAGGACTAAACAATACAGTGAGTTAAGGCTTTTGTTGTCTTTCTCTGGGATAAATATTTGGATGTTGTTGCTAGCCCATACACAAGGCACGGTGCTCTTTCAAATCACACTATTTCCGCCATTAGTGATTATCTGCCTTGGACATTGGCCTAGAGTCTCTTTCACCCTAAATTCCAGGGTTTACATGGATTTCAGACTTCTACATAAATATAGTTGGTACTTCTATGGGAATTTTAAAGAAGCTGTATTTGAGGCCAAAGCGCCTGATTAGGCAAGCTTAGGTAACCACAAGGACAGGGGTTCGATCCCCGACACTACATGCTGTGCCAGCCCCACCCCAGGGCAGGCTGAGCTGGCCATAATATAAATAAATAAATAAATAAATAAATAAACAAACAAATACTGTATTTGTCATTGAGAACATGAATGTTAACTATTTGGTAAGTAATTTGTATTTAATCTTTTTTTGGAAAATCAATGTTTTTGTATACTGATAAAAATATTTGTGATTCTTTATTTTTCCATTTAGTATAGTGTCTACAGGGTCTACAGGGTCCATAAGGTCTCACTACATAGATCAGACTCACAGTGATTCACCTGTTTACAGCTTCCCCACTGAGATTATAGGCTTGCACCACCACGCCCTGACTCAATCACAGTGTCAGTGCTCCCCAGGGACAGCGTCAGTTCAGCAAGCCAGGGACTGAATCCTGGCCACTGCTCTCTCCTGAAGTAGGTTCTTTAATCCACTGAACCACTTGGCTATCCTTAAATATTTGTGATTCTTAAAGGTGTATATTCATTTTATATATTAAAGGCACAAAATTAAATTTACATTAAACGTGTTATATGTTATGATTGAATACACAGAGAGAAGGCCCAGGGACCTATCTACATTTACATATGACTTTGTGCTTCGCTGAGAAGGAAAATAGAAGCCAGCAAGGATGACCTAAGGTATGCCAGGCTGCCAAGAACAGACACTATCCATCAAGGGAATGTATCATCTGTGATTAGGTTCTGAGACCATGGCTTCCAATGCAGCCCCAGAGGAATCCTTGGAGTCAGTGCTCCATGAGCATGGGTGCTTTTTCAGGCCAAGCTGACCCATGTTCGGCTTTGCCCACAAGCACCACGTAGAAATAGAAGGCCCAGGGAGAGAAGGTAACAAGACTTGGGACATAGTCCTCCATTTCCTCCTCTACAACTTCCAGAAATCACCAGCCACAGGAGTCAGTGACCACTCCAGCACTGATACCCTGTTTATACTGTGACTTTCCAGAAAATAAAGGCTAAGGGAATATGACCATAGTTTATGATTCAAACATGTATTAGGGGGCTAAGGAAGCCAACATCGTTGGGCCATTTTCCCACAACCTCAATAAAAGGGCTCTCATACCAAGAACAATTTATTTAAAAGAAGATTAAAGCAATATGAGAGTACTACCCTTAAAAAGATTTGGAAAATTTCAGAATCTGAGCGTAACAGTATATTGTCAGAGGGCAGTCCTTGTATCCTGTTTGGTCTCAGGAGTTATAAATACACATGAGCAAACGAAGATTTTCTACTTCTCGTCCTCTGAGTGAATGACAGTCTTATTTGAAATACCCTTTCCTTATTTTTAACAAGATATTCAGCTTGTACAAATAATTCTCCAGCTTTGTATTCATACAATAAATATATTTCCCTACACAACAAAATCATTCACAGAACGGTCATAAAGGAAGCTCCCTATATGGGAAAAAGTGGGAGGAAGGATCAGCTGAATTCTGTCACTGTGAAACCAGACCCTCATTCTATGACATGAGGTTCAACCTAGGGCGTACCCCCACATAACAGTTAAGCACAAGGACACTATGCCAGAAAGGCACACTGCTTGTCAACGAAAATTGTATTCAGTCCCAATCAGAAAGTCACAGTGCCTATCAGTATAATTTGTGGTCAGTCCCAATCAGTCTCTAGAGCATCTGATGTCCATGCGCTCCCTTGTCTTACTTTGGAAGGGCAAGATCCCAGTTCAATATATGAGTTACAATGAGTCCAACTCAGTTTTAAATGACCATAGAATATGTTTCTGTCTGAGACATATGGAGAATTCAGTAAGAATCATTTCTGGCCAGACATACCTTTCGTGCTGCTGATAGGAGGTAGTGCAATTCCCTGCCCTGCTTCCTCCCTTTGTATGAAGTCCAGCAGCAGCACAGCACAGCTATGCTATATTTATGGGGCACAGAAATGGGGGGCATCTATTCAGAATGCCAATAAAGAGACGTGGAGGGAACACTGTCCTATACCTTGGAAAATTAAGCCAACCCTCAAATCTGTCATTGCAATCCTTGCATGTGAGAATAACAAATCCCATGTACAAATCCTGTCAAGTTTACCGTATTTGCAGGCTCACAAGTCCCAGTTTGGCAGGTTCAAAATATATCATCTCTGTTTGCTTTTAAATGTTGGGATTTATTTTAACACACAACAGTGAAGTATTAAGAAATATGGAAATCTAAGGGTATGTGCAGCTGTTTTGTAGGATATATAACACCCATGGAAATGTTAGCTGCTCCTGAAGCAATTTTCCCCTCCCCAATGCTCCCAAGCAATAATCTCTAAAGTACACATTTGATTCTCATTATTCATGGTTATTCATGTTCCTCTATACCAAGACCCACCTACACTGATCTAGTGCATACAGAAACAGTGTTCCTAGGGGAGATATCTGCATTCTCCTGTGGATTAGAATCCTAAAACTTAAAGTAACTCATGGAATTCCAGAAGCTTTATGTGATTTTGCAAAGCTTTGCAGCTCACAGCAGGAAGCACTGGATTCCAATTCTGCCCATCTGGCTTCAGACCCACTGTTGCTTCCTGCAGAATGCAGTGCCCCCTCCCCCCTTGCCAATCTGTGGTCCTATCTGTCTCAGGGTGGAAAGGAGAAAGCCAAGACTGCTTTGATTAATGTCAGTAGGGACCACAGGAAGTGAGCAGGAATTAAAAGTTTTCATGTCTGCGAATGGGTGCAATGCTTGAAAATTGATTTTAGAGGTACAAATAAATCTCAATAAGAAGGAAAAGGGTCCTGCCACTGGAACTCGGCCACCACCCACAGCCCCCACTGACAGGTTGGCAGTAGGACCTGTCAACCTGCATTCTGCACACACAGCACCACTGGAACTCTGCCCATGCCACATAGCCTGTGATTGGTGGGTGTGTACGCAGCAACACTAGGACTGCACCCTCATGCCACCGGAACTTCTTCCTCACCCATATCCCAATTCCAGCATGTGCTGTGGAACCCTGCAGGAAAATTTCCTGCAGAGATGCCTGTTGTTAGACCCTACCAGCTAACTCAGGAGCTGAGTATTTTGTGAGAGAAGCACAATGAGCTCTCCTTCAAAAGCTGCAGCAGGAAGAAGCAGACCCAGCCAGCCACGTCTGGATAAGACCAAACTTGGTATATCCAGACCCAAATTTCAGTAGGTGCTAATTGTATAGCTTCACCAAAGTTCTACACCAAAAGTCAGAGGTCACTGCTATACAAAATGGCAAAGAATAGGAGGAAGATGCAATCTCAGATCACAAATGCACCCAGAACAAATACAGAATACACTTCCATAGAAGAAAACGGGAATAATGTAGCCCAAATTTCTGAATTAATAGCATCTGAAGTAAGCAAACAAACACAGAAACATATAGAGGAACTCAGATGAGAAATAACCTCTGAAGTAAGAAAAATCTCTGAAACAGTCTGAAGAAGAAGAGGAAGAAGAAGAAGAAGAAGAAGAAGAAGAAGAAGAAGAAGAAGAAGAAGAAGAAGAAGAAGAAGAAGAAGAAGAAGAAGAAGAAGAAGAAGAAGAAGAAGAAGAAGAAGAAGAAGAAGAAGAAGAAGAAGAAGAAGAAGAAGAAGAAGAAGAAGAAGAAGAAGAAGAAGAAGAGGAAGAAGAAGAAG